>PVKA01049633.1:0-13136 GCA_004027165.1 Ctenomys sociabilis | reverse complement strand
GTAGGAAGCAAACTTGGAGAACCATAGCGGCCCTGGATCCAGGCTGAAGAAGGGAAACTGGCCTTCCGGATAGGGTGGCCTGGGAGGGGGGTGACAAGCGGGGGAGAGGGCGACCCTGCAGGCCGCAGGTCACTGGCCCGCCCGCCGCAGGAGCGAGGAGCTCCACTCCCTAGAAATTCCTGCTCCTCCGGTCTGGGGGCGGGGCCGTGGCAGCGGAGCCTGTCATTGGCTGCATGGGTGTCCATCTGCGAGAGTAACCCGCCCCTTCTTTAACCCTTGGCTTCCTAGACCTGGGACCTCAAGTGCCCCTGGAGGGGCCTAGGCAGGGTTGGGTTCCAGGAGGGCTCAGCGTCCTCGATGGTGCCTTCCCCTCTCCTGGCTGCCTGGCGCACTTTTGGGTGCTGTGCCCCCCCTCCTGTGCCATTTGGGTGTCCGCACCCCTCTGTGCCCCCTCAGCGTGGGGCCTGCATGCCTCTGGATGTGTGTGCTGTGAGCTTTCAGGTGTCTGGTGTCTTTATTCCTCCCGTCGTCCCTCAGCCATCTTGACTGGGGACTACTGTCCCCTGGCCAGGTACGCAAGCTTCCAGTTCCCTGGGGCTGGCTCAAGCCTTCCCCGACCCTACGCCTGCAGATCCCCCTGGCTGCAGGGTAGCGTCTCCCAGCCCCCTTCCCTGCTCTCAGTTCTCTTGGTGTCCCTTCCAGAAAGCCACCAGCCTAAAGTTTGGGCTCCAAACGTTGCCTCCTGGACTGCTGGACTCAGGAAAGCCCCTCACACCAGCAGGGCTAGATCCCAATTCTAGGTGCCCCTAGGGTGAGGAGCTGCCCGCCCTCCCCGAAGCGGACATGCATCGGAGATCCCTGCTCACCTTTCGATCAGTTTGGTCTGTGTCTCTGGATCCTGGTCCTCGTCCTGCTGGAGAGTCTGAAAAGATTTCACTCCTGCACAGAGAGATCTAGAAGCCAAGTGGACCCCAGATGGGCCATATTAAAGACATGTGTGTGATGTGTACGGGATGCGTGTGCTCCTCCAAGGGGATCAGGGCTGTGACAGTGCTGGCTCCCTCTAAAGCTGACCAGCAAGGCTGCTTCCTCCATTCGCACCCACAAACCAAGGATGGCCTGGCCACCTGTCTTCATCCTCTGGCGTCACCTCGTTCATCCCCACCCTCCGTGACCCAGCCCCTTTCCTCACTCCCACCCAGTGGCCATCTGGGCTGGCTGGGTCTGATGCCACTGGCCATGGGAGATGCCTGTCTGCTGCTCCCCAGGACTCATAGCGAACCTGTGTTTTCTCCTTCTAGGTCCCAGGGCTCCTGTTCACAACACAAATGGAAAAGGACCAAGACCTGGCCAGCAAACAGTGTCATCAGCTGCTGACTCCGCATCAGAGTAGCCGGCCAAGGAAAACAGGGGACCCCAGCTGCCCAGCGTCCTGTGGCTATCCAGGCAGAACCCCGAGTGTCCATCTGGGGCTGTCTCTGCTGCTGTCCTGAGCTGAGCGGGGCTCAGCCCTCGTGGAAGTGGAAGTGTATGAGAGCAAGAGAGTAACGGGAGCCTCTCCCCAGGCTTGGGACGCTGCCCACTGGGTGTTCCCTTCCAGGCCTTCCAAAAGCAGTTGGGGGAGGGACAGGGAAGCCTCCACTCACAGGAGGACAGAGCAGGGACTGGCCCTGGAGGACAGCTAGGGGCTGGGGGGGGGTGTTCAGGGCCTGCCACCCCAGGAGAGGGACTCTCAAAGTCCCCCAGTGTCTTTGGGAGTGCTGGGGGCTTGGGAGTGGTAGAAGTCTTCTGGTAAGTGACAGCACTACTCTGGAGGGGGGTGTTTCCTGCTTTTGGAGAGGTGGGATTTCTGTTAGCTGCCCGCCTCAACTGTGCCCTCTCCCTGCACTAAAACATCCACCTTATTTTCCTGCACTGCTTGGCCTTCACCCTGCACTCCCATCCTGGGACAGCCCTCCCTTGGTCCCTGGGCCCCAGGGAGCTACCTGCAGCTGTCCTCTCGTCTCGGAGGAGGCCTTCCCTGTAGAGGACTCCTCCCTGGGACTCCTGGTAGCCGACCCACCAGGGCAGCAGGCCAGTCCAAGTCCTGCCCAGAGCCTCGGAAAAATGAGAGGGAGCTCAGGGTGGAGGACGAACTCTCGCCTGCAGGAGGAGATGGCTTTGGAAGCAGAACCCGCCCCAAACCCAATTCCAAGCAGGAGGGGGGAGGGTAAGGAGGAGGAGAAGAGGCTGAGCCTGATGAGGCTACCGGAAGGAATGCCCCGCTCAGGAGCACCCCCACCCCAGCGACCCCTGGGAGTTCATCTCTTGGACTGGCGACACTGCATTGGCCCAAACAGCGCCCCCGTCCAGCTGTTAATCTCCAGGGCATCCTGGGTCTCCAGCTAAGAGAAGCTGCCCCACAGAGGGAGCCATGGGCTGTCCACTTTCCTGATGCCTTTGTTCTTCTCTGCAGGGGACAGTTTGAGGCTGAGCTGGAGGGGCCATCTCCACCCTGCTGTTTCCACTGACTGAGGAGCTGACACTGGGGAACCAAGAAGCAGCCGTGGAGGGCTCTGTGGGAGGTGGTGCAGAATTGGCAGAGGGACGGTGGCAGCACCCAGCACCTTTCCCTCCCCACCCTGGAACCTGCCTGGGGCCCCCATGCGCTTATGGAATCAGGAATCCCCTTTCTTCAGTCCTAATAGCTATCAGATGGTGCAAGTGGAAAATCACAGCGCTTGCCTGGCCCAAGCAGGCAACTTGGCGGCGGCAGTGCCTGGTGCCTGGAGTGTGCGCTGCTCCGCGGAGGATGAGTCAGTCTCCCCATCTAGGGGTCCTGGAACAAGTTAGTGGCTGGGGCATGGAGCCTGGCCCTGAGGTGCACGCGAGATGGGGGTGGGGGTAGGGATAGGAGGGAGAAGGTGCAGGACCCAGGGCTGTGGCCTCTAGCGAGTGTGGGGAGCTGGCCCTCCCTCCCTGGGCCAACTTTCTCATGACCCAGGAGTTGGAGAGAATTCCACACTTTCCCTGTGGGAGCAAATGATGCCCAGATTGGGGTGGGGGGGGGTACCTCTGGGAGCATCTCACAGAGTGTAGAGATAGCCCTTTCCTGCACCTGCCTGCAGCCTCCTGCCTCTTCCCGCCCTGCCAACCATCCACACACAGGAGGGGGCCCTGGACTGCTGCCTACGCCTCCCTGCTGGCAGCTCCTGAGGGGAGGGGGCTCTGGGATGCTGGAGGCTGAGGGCCACGCCCCACTGAACAGAGAGGCTGGCCTGGCAGCAGGGAGGGTGGTGATCAACGGGCCACCTCCCCCAGGGGCAGGCAGCTGGGGCCCAGCTGGACTGTTTGTTTACACCCGGGGGAGGCCGAATCCAGGCAAGTTCCAAGTTTAATTGGATTTGGACACTTAAAAGGAATTGTGTGAAGTGGGCAGTGGCTCTGGAGTCCACCACCTTATTTGGTATGGAAATTCGTTTCAAAACAAGAGAGAGGTGCTTATAAGTGGGAACAGAGTTGTCCTTTGCCTAAGCTGGTAGAGTCCCCTTGCCACTGACTGTGTCCACTTGGGTGGCTATTCACGGGAAAATCAGTGGCGGGGCTAGAGCTCATAAACCACAGGAATGTATACCTTACCATGCTGAAGGCTGAGGGTCCAGTGCAAGGAACTGGTGGATTTGGTGGTGGGAGAGCACCCCACGCGTGGTTTGCCGATGGCATCTCCTGGCTGTGTTCTCACAGGAACACAGGGAGGAGCCAGGAGCTCTCTGGAGCCCCTTTGATAAGGGCACTAACCCCATTCATGAGGGCAGCAGCCTTGCAATCTAATCACCTCTCCGAGCACCACGAGCACCACCTTCTAACACCGTCATCTTGGGGGTGAGGATTTTAACATCTGAATTTCGAGAGGCACCCAAATACACAGCCTACACCAGACACTGTGGGGCCACACAGCTGCTGTGAAGCTGAGGCCAGGAGGTGTGCGTGTAGAGGCGAGGCTGCTGCAGGGACAGCAGAGGGAGCCGGCCGGCAGGTGGGAGTAGCGTCACTCACTCACTTGTTCATTTACTCATTCCCTGGCTTGCTTCCCAGGGCTCTGGCTTGGCTGTGAGGTCACTTGCTCAGGTGGTTCCTGACGCATGATCCCCGCCCTTCCAACATTCACACTGTGTCCCCTGCTTGGAATGGCCATCACCTACCATCAAGTGTCCTCCTCTGCCCTCCCGGTAGAAAAGAGCTTAATTGTGCCCCGCCAGATGGACTCTGCTGTCTGAACCCCTCCCTGTAACCCCTCCTATGATCGTAGGCTTGGCCCTTCCTATGCAAGGGTCCCTGAAGGTGCGAGGCTGGTTCTGAGCAGAGCTGTCTCTGCCAGGTCCTGGGGTCTGTGGCTGCCACTTTGCCCATCATCTATGAACTCTGCCTGCAAATCCAAGTAAACCCACATCACTGACCATCTCATACCTCCAGTGGGCAGTAGGGTGTACATCTAAAACTCTGTCCCTGGACCTTCAGAGCCACCCCTGAGAATATAGGGTGACAGCTATACACATTCAGGTGGTGTCCACAGTACCACTCTTAGAACCGGTGTGAAGTGTCTCTTCTGCAGTTGGTGGTCAGAAGGGTCTCCCTGGGACATCACATGGGTGGACCGTGGGTAAGGAACCATGACGCGAAGGAAGAGCCATGGGGGTCTGAGTCCCTCACCGTGTCTTCAGGGCCTGCTAGGTGATCTCAGCTGTCCCACTGCTATTGATGGTGGACTGTGGCACACATTTAATAGAAGACGGGGGCACCTGGGGTCACTGGGTAACTTTGTACCCCGTGGGCAAAATGGGGCCTGTGTGGGGTTCAACATAGTTCTTCCATACCCAGAATTATGCTGATCCAGTTTAGGTCAGATGTTACTTGTTTAAGTTGACACAATCAGTTAACTATCAAAATCTACATCTTGTCAGCTTGACAACTGGACATATACCTTTAAAGGACAGTCTTCAGATATGACAGACAATTGTCACAATGCCTAACATGTTATAATTGTCCTGTGTACAAATGGAAACACAGAATTCCCTTCCCAGAATAGAAGGCAAGTTTTCTTTGGGTGATGTTTATTCTTAACATTTCATAACTTGAAGATGATGATATAGGTTTATATTAAGAATTCATATGAAGTCTGTCAACATTACATTAGTTGGAATTGTATCAGGGGCAACTATTACAATTACAATCCTTGCTGTGGTTGGTCTTGACCGTGTGGTCCAAAAGCCTGTGAGAAGGGTCTGGAAAGGTCTGCAGGTACCACTGAAAAGCAGCCATCAAACACCTGAGGCTGTACTTGATGGGAGACTCCGGCAGAACTCAGAAGACCAGAAGGTCCCGGAAACGCTGCTGGCAAAGAGCAGGGGCAGGAGCTCTGCTGGGAAGGACTGTGCCTCTGTCACTCTTCTCTCGTGGCCGAGATGAAATACCTGGTACCCGAAATGAAGGAAGAAAAGGTTTATTTAGCTCACAGTTTGTGGAGGCCTCCGTCCATACTCAGCTGGGTGCAGGGCAAAGCGACACATGGCAGAGGGCAGCAGGTCATGGCGACAAAAAACAACGAAACTGGGGAGCCGGGGAGATGGCTCAGTGGAATAAGCACTTCCCTGGCAAGTGCAAGGGCCTGAGTTCAATCCCCGGTTCTGCCAAAAAAAAAATAAATAAATAAAAAGCAACAAAACAGCAAGAGCAACAGTGGCAGCAGAGAGCAAGTCCCTCTCCCTTATGCTGCATTCAGGCTGTGTGCCCGGCAGCAGGCCTGCGGCAGCAGGGAGCACTCACACCTTTAACCCCAGCAGCACACCCATGAGCCCAGCACTGGATCATGAAGTGATCCCGACATCTGGAAACCCGTCCCGGTGACTACATGCGGCTTTGGGACACACCTAGATACAAACCGCAACAGACTGCGTGGCCGCTGGACTCCATGAAGTGTGTGCTTTTCTTTTCTTTCTTTTTTTTTTTTTCATCTTAAACATTTTATTGGTACGTAAGGATCACATTCATCATAGGAAGTTTGTACCTGTACACGACATATCTTGCTTCTTTTTTTCTCCGTTTTCCTCCCTGCCATCTCTCTCCCTCCTCATTCACAAAAACTTTGTTTCCGTTTCTTCCTTCTTTCTTGTCCCTTCCTCCCCCGACCCCTTCCCTGTTCTTCTCATTTGAACGTTTTCTTCCCGCTTCCCAACATCTATTTGTACATTTTGGTCCTCATTTATACTTTCGATGTCGCACTCCAGAGAAGCTGTGTGGTATTTAAGCATTTCACTTACGAGTACAGTCCCTAAGTGCATCCATCTAGACAGAAATGTCTCGGGCTCATCCTCCTCTAGGGCCGAGTAGCACTGCACTGTAAACACAGGTGTGCATATATTGCTGTGATGTGGCGCTTCTTTCTGATATTCAGTCTTGCTACACGGTTCGGACTCATGGTGATCCTCCTGTCTCAGCCTCCTTTAGTGCTGGCATTATTGGCATGCGCCACCACACCGGGCTCTGGGGCTGGCACGGCATATGGTACAGGGGATCTAACTCCAGGCTTTGTGCTTGTCAGGCAGGTGCTTAGACTGCGAGTCTATTTCCTGATATGGTGCTTTTTAATTCTTTCAGAAAGATACCAAGACAGGGACTAGTTAGGCTGAAATGTAGTTTTATTGTTTTGAGGAATCTTCACACTGAGTTCCATATTGGTTGCACCAGTGCGCGCGTCCACCAGCAGTGAAAAGGGTGCCTTTCTCTGCCCCACCCCACAGCTCTGCCAGCATTGTTATTGGTTGGTTTCTTGATGACAGCCATTCTTTCTGCACTGAGATGTAATCTCAGCACTGTTTTAATTTGCATCTCTCAAATGATCAATGAGGTTGAATATTTTTTCATATATTGACTGGGTCTTTAAATTTCAGGTATGCAATTTTTTTTTTGAATTCTTTATATATATTTTAGATAGCAGTTCTTTGTCTGAGGAATAACTGGTAAAAAAATTTTCCCATGTGGGTTGTTCCTTCGTTCTGTTGGTGTTTCTTTCTTTCTTTCTTTCTTTCTTTTTTTCCTGATCTGTGCAGATGCTTTCTAATAAGATAAGATCTCAGTTGTTGAGTCTTTGTGACAGTTCCTGGGGAACTGGGGTTTGGTTCGTAAAGTCTTTGCCTACACCAATGTCTTCAAGAGTTCTAGTTATATTTTCCAGCTGGTTTAGTGTCTCTGTTTCAGTATTTAGATCTTTGACATGTTTTGATTTTAGTTTACTACATGGTAAAATATATGGGTTTTACCTGTTTAACTTTTGACATTTGGAAAGCCAGTTTTTCCAGCACTGTTTATGAATCAGGTTATCTTTCTTTCAGTGAATGTGTTTGGCTCCTTTATCAAAGGCAAGGTGGCTGAGTATATTTGGAGTTGTTTCTGCATCTTTGATCTGTTTCCCGATCTTCAGGTCTATTTTTTTCCCCCAATACCATGCTGATTTTATTACAGTAGCTTTGTAATATAATTTAAGTCAGGGATTGTGAGTCCCCCTGCCTTGCCTTTGTTGCTCAGAATTACTTTTGCTATTCTAGGTCTCTTTAAATTTTAGGATTGTTTTCTCTCATTCTGTGGGATATACTACTGGTATTTCGATCAGAGATGCATTAAATCTGTATAACAATTTTGGAAATATGGTCATTTTTCACTAGATTGGTTTTTCCTATCCAAAAACAAGGGATATCTTTCCATTTGCTGATATCTTCTTTAATCTCTCCCCCCCCCCCCAGTACTTCAGTTTTAAATTTACTTCCTTTGTTAGAGTGATTCCTAGGGATTTCCCTCTTTCTTTCTTTCTTTCTTTCTTTCTTTCTTTCTTTCTTTCTTTCTTTCTTTCTCTCTCTCTCTCTCTCTCTCTCTCTCTCTCTCTCTCTCTCTCTCTCTCTCTCTCTCTCTCTCCTTTCTTTCGCATGATATTGGGAAAGGTCTTGTTTCCCTAATTTCTCTCTTAGTAAGTTTATTATTTGTAGACAGAACGCTATTGACTTTTGAGTGTTGACTTTGTATCCAGCAATGTCATGGAATTTACTTATTAAATCTAGAAGTTTTGTCAGGCATGGTGGCACAGGCCTGTAATCCCAGCACTTGGGAGGTTGAGACAGGAGGATTGCTGTGAATTTGAGGCCAGCCTGGACTTCATAGTGAGATTCTGTCTCAAAAAGACAAAAAAAAATTCTTAAAGTCTTTTGGTAGAGTTTTTGGGGTTTTCTATGGAGAGTATCAAGTCTCCATAGAAATAATAATAATGTAACTTCTTCCTTTTCCACCCTTATTCCTTTCTCTTGTCTAATTGCTCTAGTAATGTTGAATAAGAGTGGTGACAGCAGAAACCCTGTCTTGTTCTGATTTTAGAGTGAAAACTTTCAGTTTTTGCTCATTTAGTATGATGTTGGTTGTTGGTTTTTCATAGATGGCTTTTATCAGTTTGAGATAAAGAACATCTATTCCAGTTTTCTAAAGGTTTTTTTTTTTTTATCATGAAGGGGTGCTGGACTTTGTCAAATGCTTTTTCTGCATCTATTGAGATGATCATATGATTTTTGTCCTTGGTTTTGTTAATATGGTGCATTACACTTACTGATTTACATCTATTGAACCATCCCTGTATCTTGGGATGACTCCTACTTGATCATGGTGTATAATCTCCTTGATGATTTGCTATACTCTGATTTATTTATTTATTTATTTATTTATTTATTTATTTATTTATTGTATTTTAGGGAAGGGTCTACAGAGTGTTCATGGTCTCACTACTAGATCAGACTTGTAGTGATCTGCCTGTTTACAGACTTCCCAAGAGCTGGGATTACAGGCGTGTGTCACCGCTCCTTGTCTCAATTGCCATCTTAGCATGCCCTGGAGGTGGGGACAGCACAGCAGGCCCAGGGACTGAACCCCTGGTGCTTTAATATGCCGAACTATTTGGCCAGCCCTACACTGTGTTTACCAGTATATTACTGAGGATTTTTATGTCTACGTCCATTAGGGAGATTGGCCTATAGTTTTCTTTTTTGGTTGGATTTTTCTCTAGTTTGGGTAATGCTTGCTTCTAGGAATGAACTTGGGAGTATTGCTTTCTTTTCAATTACATTAAAGTTTGAGAAGTAGCAACACTAGGTCTCTTTCAAATTTCTTATAGAATTCATCAGTGAATCCATCAGGGCCTGGATTTTCCTTTTTAGGTAGGTTTTTAATTACATCTTTGGTTTCACTGACTAATACTGGTTTATGTAGAATTTTTATATCTTCTTGATTCAGCCTTAGTCATTCATGTATATTGAAAAAACTCCATTTTTTCTGTGTTTTCCATCTTATTAGAATATATACTCTTGAAATAGGTTTTGGTGATCTTTTGGATTTCTGTAGGATCTGTTGTGGTGTCACTGTTTTCATTCCTAATTGCACGAACTTGAGTCTTTTCTTTCCTTTTTTTTTTTTTTAACAAAATTGGTATCTTGGTTACTTTTCTCTCATTGTTGGGACAAAATACCCTACACCCAAACTTAAATAAGGGAAGATTTGTTTAGATCACAATTTGTGGAGGTTTCAGCCTGTAATCAACCGGCTCTGAGGCAGGGTTGTGTGCCAGAGGGTGGCAGAAGACAGCAAAGCCACAGGAGACAAAGGGGGAGAGCAAGTCCTTTTCCTCCTTTACACTGTAAGCAAGCTACCCCCCCATGCACACGCAGGGTGGGGTTAGCGCTCATGCTACTTCCATAGCCTCCTTGTGCGCGGGATGACAGTGTTTCAAGTGAGGACCCAGACCCCTACCGAGCCACTTCAACTTCTAACCTCCTCAAGCTGACATAATGAGCAACATCCTAGAGCGGGAAGCGGTAAGTAACTGCTGAGTTACTCAGTTAAGTTTTCCTACCTTACTAAAATGCATGGCTCAAAGTAGGCTTCAGTGGATTTCTACACTCTGTGTTGTGGTTTCATCCTTTTGATTCCTAATTGCATGGATTTGAATCTTTCCCTTTCTGATAAGGTTGGCTACGGTTTTGCCGATTTTATTTAATCTTTCAAAGAACCAGCTCTCTGATTCGTTGATTCTTTGTGTTGATTTCTTAGTCTCCATTACCTTACTTTCTACTCTGATCTTTATAATTCCTTCCTTGCACAAGATCTAGGCTTGACTTGCTCTTCTTTTTTGAGCAGGCTGAGGTTCAACATTAAGTTGTTTCTCTGAGCTCAGTCTGTTTTTCTGATGTGAGCATTCACTACTATAAATTTCCCTTGTAGGACTGCCTACATTGCATCCCATAAGTTCCAGTATGTTGTTTTGGTATTACTGTCTAATTGTAGAAAACATCCTTTTTTTTTTTTTTTTTTTTTTTTGAGACAGGGTCCCTCTGTATAGCTAGCCTTTAACTTGTATATTTTAATATATATTTCCTGACCCTCAGGCATCAGCCTTCTGAGTGCTAGGATCACAGGTAGCAACCACCACAACCAGCTTCTGTTTTAGTATATGTGCTGCTGAAGCGAGCACTCACAACCAGCTTCTAATTAAAAAAAAAAATTCATCTGTGACCCAGTGGTGGTTCAGAAGCATCAGGTTTAATTTCCATGTGTACATGAAGTTTTTATAGTTTCTTTTAAGATGGATTTCCAATTTCATTGTACTGTGGTCTGATAATATGTATGGGATAATTTAAATTCCTTTACATGTATTTAAACATGTTCTGTGAGCTGGTATGTAATTATTTTGGAGAACATCCATGTGCAGCTGAGAAGAGTGTGTAGTCTGATGCTGTGGGGTAGAACAGTCTTAGGCATCCACCAAGTTAATTTGTTGAAAAGTTTGGTTTATTTCTAAACCAAACAATTTCATTGTTGATTTTTCTTTTTTTCTTTCTTTTTTTTTTTTTTTTTTTTTTTTTTTTTTTTTTTTTTTTTTTTTTTTTTTTTTTTTTTTTTTTTTTTTTTTTTTTTTTTTTTTTTTTTTTTTTGTCTAGTTGGTTTGTCTTCTTGTGTTATTGGGGTATTGAGATCCTTATTTGATTTTTCACATCCCTTAATATTTGCTGTATATAGTTGGGTGTGCTGGTACTTATTGCATATGCATTTATGATTTTTATCTCTTCCTCTTAGAAGAGATAAACACAGTTAAACATTTTTGGCTTGAAGTTCACTTTGTTTGTAAATAGAATAGCTACCTCTGTTTTTTTCTGGGTTCCTGCCCCATGGAGTATTGTTTTCCATCCTTTGACTTTTAGTCTCTGCATTTCTTTTTTTAATTAAATGTGTTTCTTGTATGCAGCACATTGTTGGATCTCGCTTCTCGATCCATTCTGACAGTCTCTTTTGACTGGTAGATTGAGCCCACTAACATTGACGGTGATAACTGATAGGTGTGGACTTATCTTTGTTATCTTATTTCCCTCTTGTTTTCTCCCACCCCATTTGACTGCTTGCTTTGCTTAGTGGATTTATTCTGTTGGGGGTCTATGAAGCTGTGGTCCTCATTATCTCTTTCTAGAATGTCTTTCAGAACATTTTGGAGTGCTGGTTTGGTGGTCATGAATTTCCTCAGTCCTTCTTTGCCATGGAAGTATCTTATTTCTACCATCAATTTTGCAAATTCATTTTGTGAGGAACATTAATCTGGATTAGGAGTTAGAGCATGTGCTTATGGACATTTGTCTGCATTTTTCTGATGCCCAGAGACTTTGCCTGAGATTGAGAGTAATGGAGGCTGACTTAATCTTCCAGAAGAAATTTCAAGACAGTCTAATGTTGGGGCAGTATCGTGGCTACTATTTGGGGTTATCAGCCAGATTTATGTTGAGAATCAAAAAGAAGACAGTCCAGCATTATGATTTAAGACATTGTCAGTTTGGCCGTAAAGGAAGTACCAGGAGACTGAGAAGGCTTACACCCAGACTTCGGAAGAAGGCCTGGGAGGTCAGGCAGTGTGTCCTGAAAGGGCAGTGTGAGCGCAAGGGTGCAGTGGAGACCTCAGAAATGTGGAGCATCCGAGGAAAGCTGCAAGGAGGTAGCAGAGCTGACCTAAGAGAGAAGCCATGGAAACTACACACACCAGGAGTACTGCAAGGGCAGAGGCACCCAGGAAAAAGCCACCCAAGCCCTTTGAAGTCACATCTTGCCACAGATTTATTCAGATGCTGGACACAGAGCTACAGTACTTAATAACTACAGTACTTAATCCTTGTTGGATTTTTGTTTTTCCTTGTTTCCATTTCTTCCTGTCCTCTTCTTTGTACCTCTTGAAATGGAAAGGTCTACCTTGTAGACCTTGGATGGTGGACATATTTAATTTTATTTTCATTTGTACAGCTGCTCACAGCTAAGAGTTTGCTTTAAATCTGGATTCTGGATCTAGAAGACGTGGTTCTGGAATCAAGAATGTGTGATTACTAAATTAGTCCATAGATAGGTTTGGCACCCACCCTCAGCCAGGAAGCCTAGATAGCATATGAAAGGACAGGAAGAAGGCACTCTTCCTCTTGCTGGTTTGCTGCTTCACTTGCTTGCTTTTTTCTTTTCCTTTTTAATTTTTATTTATTTATTTATTTGGCAGAACCAGGGATTGAACTCACGCCCTTGTGCTTGCCAGGGAAGCGCTTATTTTACTGAGCCATCTCCCCCGTCCCGCTTGCTTGCTTTTGTTGTCTGCTGATTGCCAGGAGCTGTTTTCCCTTTGCAGTCCCTTTCTACCGTGCCACCCTGCCTTGGAGCTGGCTAACTTTGGACTGAAGCCTCTGCAAAGTGTGAGCCAAATAAACCTTTCTCCCCTTAGCTTTGGGTGTCAGATATGTTGTCTCAGCAACGAGGAAACTAACTAAGATACGTGGTTTGAGATGAAGTGCGGTGGTGCTGTAAACCTGAGACACAGAGTTAGGTTGTAATGGAAGCATTGACTACAGCAGTGTGACACTGTGACGGTTGGTCTGACTCTGAGCACTGCTAGAAGTTTGTGTTTGTCAGCTTTCTAGCACTGTAGCAAATATCTACAGAGGCAAATATCTTGTTTTCCTATTTATTTATTTATTTGTATTTTAACTTGAAGAGTGAAAAATAGAAGCAAAAACAAATAGAAAAATGACATAAACAGGGTAACATACAAT
>PVKA01049632.1:0-13129 GCA_004027165.1 Ctenomys sociabilis | reverse complement strand
GCAGGAACGGACAGGGGAGGCTAGTGCAGGACCTGGGCAAGTGTGCATAGACCCAGAGCCGAGGAGGGGGCCAGGCCGGGGAGTTGTCAGGGCCCGTGGGGTGGGGTGGCTGGCTGCTTGGGCTGGGAGGCCTGGACGATCCTCCTGGGGCTGGGGGCGGGGCTGGAGCTGTCACAGGCAGTGATGGGGGAGGGAAAGTTCAGGAAGCAGATCCAGTGCTCAGGCAGGACCTGTGTGTGCACAGTGACCACAGGAAGGGTAGACTTGGAGAGTGGCTTGGTCAGCGAGAGTCAGGAGTGACAGACAGGCCTGTGGGGGTGGATGGTATCTAGTACATGCCTGCAGGGCTCACAGAGCCCTCACACTCCTATTCCCTGGTATAGGTGAGGAACCCAATGTCACACATGGAGGACCATATGCTGGAGGTGATGCAGACCACTGACAAGCTAGAGAAGCAGCTGCAGGACCAGAGAACGAAACTGAACCAGCTGCAGAGCAGCAACAGGTGGGCGTGGCCCTTGGTCCTGCTGGGGCGGCAGCTGAGCCAGGAACTGAGCTTAGGATCCAGGCTGAAGATGGGGCCGGGGCTGGGCTTGGAGCTGCACACGGGCCAGCGAGTGGTGGGACCCAGGCCTGATGAGGACCGCGGTGAGGGCCTGGGACGGAAGCTGGGCCTGGGCCCCTGCCGCGAAGGACTGGATGAGGCTCGGAGTCCAGGGTTGCTGGGAGGAGCAGAGGGAGCAGGACTGGGCAGGGGCTGAGCTGCGGGCCAGGCAGGCTGAGGTGCAAGCCTAGCATTGCACAGGGCCCAGGAAGAAGGGCTCAGGAGACCCTGATTCCTGCTGATTTTTTCTCTTCTTATCTTTATTGAGATGTAATTTATACATCACACCCTTCCCCGTGTCCCTTTTCATGGGCATAACTGATTTGTACATCAATAGACCAGGTCTAGCCTACCTGCTCCCCTTCCCTGAGGGTACAACAGCGACCACTTTGCACTGTGCAGAATAAGGTGCTTGTATGCAAATCTGCATCAGGGAACACGCTTTAATTACAAAAGAAAGCGTGGCGCTGGCGTTCTGATAAGCAGAGGAACCTGCCTCCCGCCCTCTAGGTTTTATCTTCGTTGGGATAGAATGGAGAATCCTTAAGGTCAGGGTTCATCCCAAGGTCAGGCTTTGAGGGAGCCAAACCTCCTCAGGGAGGAGCCCTGTCATAGGGCTAGGTAGGTGCTGCGTGCCTGAGCTCAGCGCAGGGCCCAGCCCTGGAGCCTGGCCCCTCTGTGTGACGTGGGGCCCATGAGTAGAGGTTCTTGTTCTCATTCCCCAACCGGAAGATCCATATGGAAGAGCTGGGGCATTGCAGTCACTCTGAATTGGGCAGTTTCCTGGAAATACACAGATAGAACATTCTGTCAATAAGCTCTTGGTTGGACAGCAAGCATTCTAGAATTTGAGCGTATCCAGATTATGTCTTCCTGCACTATAATTTGGGTTCTGTGGCAATGTGGTTTTTTTTTTTTTTTTGTCTTTTTGAGTCAGGGTCTCACTATGCAGTTCAGGCTGGCCTTAAGCTCACTTTGTAGCTCAAGCTGGTCTCAAACTCACAACAATACTTCTGCCTCAGTCTCCCGAGTGCTGGGATTACAGGCATGCCCTGGCTAGATTTAGCTCTTAGTCTGGAGAATGGGTCAACAAGACTGGATTGAGAGGAAAAAATCCTCCCTTCCCAGCCCTGTCCCTCAGCCACTGGGCTTCTGGAGGCAGACGATGGCTACCTGAGTGCTGGTGCCAGGTGCCTGCCCACTGTCCTCCTGTGGACCCCAGCGCACAACACTCCCCGCCCTAGTCCATATCTACAGTGGAATCGCTCTGTGGGACATGTGACCCTATGTGGGATGCTTCCGTCTCTGGGATGCCCTGTGTGGCAGAAATTTAGGGGCAGAATGGCAGGCTCATTACTGTGTCATCCATCCTGCAGTGACCCGGAAACTCGGCTGCACTCCCTGGAGACTGACCAGGAGGCTCAGGTGGCGGAGCTAGGCAGGCAGAGGCAGCTCAGGGAAAAACTGGGCCAATAGCTGGAGAGCCTGTCCCGCATCGGGGGGACTTGAAAGCCCTGAGCAGCAGCCGCAGCTAAAGCAGAGCCTGCAGCTCCTCAGGGACTTGATGGAGCAGAATCCAGGTGAGCTGGTCGGGCCTCTGGGGCAGAGGCTGGGGCGGCAGCTGGGGTGGGGAGTGGGCCCTGGGAAGGAGCCCTGCTCAGTGTCCTGGGTCACTCCAGGTCACTCCAGCTGGGAAAGGCCACGCCCTTCTGGCCAACTGGACAACAGAAATAGCCCCGAGAAGTAATAATAATGGCCACAGTTTTTGTTTTGTTTCATCAGAGATGGATGTTCCATTACTGTTAGAGAAGCTGTATTTGGAGAAGTCGTTAAAGGGCCTTTTCATACTTGATGCCAGTTCAAATATTGTAGGTACTCGAATTCAGAACAATAACCCAATATAGTCCAATAGTCCATAATAGTAGCGGGTTATCAGCAGGACTAGCAATTGTCAGAAGTTGTTGACTTGAGCCTTTTCAGCTCAGCATATTAATATGACATTAGTTTTATACCTCATGGTTATACTTTTCTGCTAGATGGTTAAGACCAAGTTAAAGAAAGACCTATATAACTAAAAATGTAACTTTTATATCTAACAAGGTTGGTCAAATGGCCTCAGGATTTACCCTGAAAAGATGTAGAGCAGCTTATAGCTCTTTTGTCAGGGTCAAAAAAGGGATATATATATATATATATATATATATATATATATATATATATACATACATACACACACATACACACGCAAAATAGGACAGATATACAGTTACTTTCTCTCAGTTCAATGAGAAGAAAAGTTTTCCTAATATTGTTTAGACAAGAGATGGTGTCTGCATGTTGTACTCTGAATAGCTACTACAAAGACAACAATGTGCAAAATATTGATAGTTACTTGACACAGCAGAGAAACAGGCAGAAGGAAGGCAGGAAAGGAACTTTGATTGCTTTGAGGACACAGGAGAGAATGTGGGGAAGGATGAGGAATTCTCCTCCACTGGAACAAAGAAGTGCTGAGGCTTTTATTATCTTATTAATTTTATTGAGAAAAAATTGCGATGAGACAGTTTCAAAACAGGTTGGTAGGAGAGTTACAACACTTAATACATTGCATATTGTTATCTTTGTAGTGGTCATTCATAGCACAAGATGCAGACATGTTATCCTGCCCAAACACTGTTAGTACAAATCTTTCTTCTTACTGAATTAAGCGAAAGTAGCTATATATTTATCCTAACTATTTTCTATATACAGATACAAAATGACCCTTTATATCTCCTTTTTTTGTTTAGTTTTGTTAGAGATGGGTATTCCATTGCCATCCAAATATTGTAGGGGCGTGAATTCAGTAAAATGTTCCAATACAGTCCAGCAGTCCACAATAGCACTGGGTATCCACAGGACTGGCAGTGTCTGAATCTGTTGGCTTGAACCTTCCGCAGCTCAGCATACTAACATGGCTTCACTTTTCTTTTTTTTTTAATTTTTATTTTATTGAAGAACAAATAGCAGTGAGACAGTTTCAAATTAAATTAGCAAGACATATTCAATAATTAATACGTTGCATGTTGTTTTCATAGTGTTTTTTTATCGTATAAGGCACATTCTTGATATTCTACTTATGAGCACCATTGGAGCAGATGTCTCTAATCAATGAATTAAGAGAATGTAGCTTTGTACTTATCATATTATTATTACTTTTTTGGAACCGGTGATTGAACTCAAGCCCTTATGCTTTCCAGGGAAGCTTATCTTATTTTTTAAAGCTGAATTATAGTACAGTTTCAATAATTAATACTTTCTGCCTTGTTATCTTCCTACTGGTTGTCCATAGTACAAGAAGATGACAGAATATGCTGTCCAAACACTGTTAGTGCAAATCTTGCTTCTCATAGAATTATACAGAAGTACTGAATATTTATAAGTGTACTGTTTATACAAACACAGAATGGTTCTTCTTTCTATCCCTATTTTGTTTAGTCCTGTCAAAGATGGGCATTCCATTGTCATTCAATTATTATAGGTGCCTGAACTCAATGAAACAATGAAACACAGTCCAGCAGTCCATCATAATAGTGGGTAATCTGAAGAAGTTGTTGACCAGAGCCATTTACAGCTCAACTTATTATTATGGCCTTATTTTATATACCTCATTTTTATACTTTTCTGCTAGATTGTTAAGACCAAGATAAAGCAAGCCCTATATAACAAGAAATGTAACTTTTGAATCTGACAAGGTCAGTCAAATCCCCTCAGGATTTAGCCTAAAACCCTGCACTGCAGATTGTAGATAATTTGTCAGTGTCAGCCATGTGGATGAGTCATGGCCATTGCTTGACCAATTTGCTCTCTGTGAAAGTCTGAGAGAGTGTTTTCTCTCCATATCACACTCCTTAGGCACACTGTACATTGTCGATCCCTTTCTATGTGGCTCCATAATCTCCTTGATTAGTAAATTTGCAACACAACTGAATTATAGGATGTTACAGTATAGATTCTCTTGTGTCCTGAGTCCTCAATGACTTTGAAAGGCTAGGACCAAAATGTTGGCTGTTCTTGCAACTCTTCTTTTTCTCTAATTTTCATGCTGCACACTTAAGTTGTTACCCCTCCAGAAGAGAAGCTTATTATTACCCTACAACACATGCAGTCTGGTTTAACCTCACTATCTCTCTGAATATCAAACATCTTAGGCATAAGATGGAACATGTATTTTCCGTGAAGTATTGATATGTTAAACTTTAAGTCTCTACAAAATATGGAAAAAGAAATAAATAGAAATATTAAAAATATGAATAAACAGTTACATATTTTTACACAGAAATTCAGAAATCTAACCATATACATCATTGTAGCAGGACAGTCCTGTAACTTTTTCTCTTGTCTTTTTTTTTCATTTATTATTCCCCCCTTTTTTAAAAAAAACATTTACTTGAGGCACAGTCTGACCATAATTGGTATGTCATGACAAGTGAAAAGAGAACAAGGAGAAAAGCTTTTATGGCCTTTTGCCAGGGGTGGAATTTGGAGGGGATGTTTAGCTATACTTGAGGGAGCTGATTTGGGGTCTTCCCTGAGGTGGCGTGAAGGGTGGAAGTAAACTATGTCTTGGGCCGAGTAGGAGAAGAGGAAGGAGGTGGTCTTGGGGAAGAAGGGCACCAACCATGTTGGATGACCACCATAATGACTTCAGCAGTTCTTACTAGGGCCAGAACTTATCATTAATTATTGTAACAGTCCTACTAACCCTTTTGAAACTATGTCATTGCTATTTTTTTCACATTAAAATTAATAAAAAAATAATAACAGAAAAAGAATGGCCACAGCCATGGCCCCGAGAGCAGCCTGTGCAGATGGCTCCTGCCTGCCCAGGTAGCTGGGTCTGCCCCACCTGTCCCACCTCAGTCATGAGTTTCATCATTTGCCCAGTGGAGGTGACGGTGTTACCAAGGACAACAGCAGCCAGCTGGCACTTTTGGGCTCTAGGCCTCACCCTTCAGACCGCTTGGTTTATGCCACCCTACACCTCCCTGGGCCTCAGTCTCCTCAGAGTGGGGATGGGGGTCTCAGTGCAGCCCCAGCAACTTCTCTCCTGTAAATGCTGTACCTCGAGGCCCAAGAGGGCACAAGGAAGGCTGGGGTCTCCTTGCCCCAGCTGAGAATGGAGCGCAGGCCCAGCCCGCCCCTCAGCGCTCACTGTCTGTACTGTGCCAAGGGGCCAAGGCTTCCCGATTCCAGCTTCTTTCAGGCAGTCAGCAAGCGTTGATTCTGTTGCGTTTCTCAGTGGTGCAGCAAAGAGACAGGAAAGATACAAGAGGCCTTTATTGGCTCTGAAGACACGAAGAGAATCTGAGGGAAAAGGGCGTGTGGGATCCTCTGACCTGAGAGAAACAAAGCTGAGACTTTTATGGACTTTTGTTAGGGGTGGGCTGAGGGGAGGTTCAGTTACAGGTAAGGAGCTCCTTTGGGTCTGCCCTGCGCGTGCGGGAAAGGCACGCAGCAGCACTGGGGTGGGGAGGAAGGAGAGGGTGGCCTCTGAGAAGGCGAGCTGCTGCTCTCTGGCTTCAGTCACGTTAGAGGACCACCATGGTAATTTAGGAATTCATAGAAGTGTCAGATCCTATTGTTACTGTCTTTCAGTTCTTACGAAGGGGCAGTGAACCTCTTAGATGGCTTCTTGCTGAATGGGGGCGTGTTTTGTGGGCAGGAGGACTGACAGGATGGCAGGTCATGCCCAGGTAGAGGCTGGGGCCAGGCGTCTCAGCTAGGATAAGTTCATCCTGAGTGAAGGCTCACGCTGAGCCTGAGGGAATCTTGAAAAAGGATTTAAAAATCAGGGTGGCATGAGAGGACAGGTCATCACCATGATTAAAGACCTGGAAGGGGCAGCAGGTAAGGGGCCTGTGAGCCACATGTGTCGTTCCACCGTGACCGTATGAGGGTGAAGAGTATCAGATTTTTAGTTCTTGATATCTATTTTGTATGGCGTAGGAAAGGGGTGCCCTGGGAAGAAGCTGAGGCCAAGGCAAGTGTAAGTCCAAGGGAGGTTTGGAAAGCTGGGCCTTGAAAGCCCATTTGCCTCTGCTACTCTAGATCCGCTGACCTTGGCATGCTCTGGTCTTTTGGAGTCCGTGTTTCTTAAGCCTGAACTCATCTATGAACTATGTGTCAGAATAGGTGAAACTGCAGGAATGGTAACCCTGGGAAGATGCATTGAATGACAGGAGCCATTGGATTTAAGTACAGGAAGAATGCGAGTACAATAAAGCGGGCACACTGAAAGTGTCTCAGAGGATGTGGTCCACAAAGGAAGAGGGAAGGAGGAGCTCGCTGTGCACTGAGGTTGGGTTTGTAGGATGAGCACTTGAGGAGGGAGGTGAAAGAGAAGAGGAGCTCTTGGAGATTTCTCCCCATGAGAGGTGTAGGGCAGGTTGGGATCTCAAGAAAATTATGGGTGAAAAACAGTGTCTGGATTCAGCAGGGAATGGGCTTGTCGGATGGGGTCATGCAGGTCAGCCATCCGCATCTACTATGGAAACTGCAGATCTAAGGCAGTGGCCTGTGAAGTCAGGAAGAACACTATGTGTGGTTTCTGTGTCAGTAAGAAGAGAGTCCTACCTGAGCCCCAGGAAGGGAGGACTGTGTCCAGCTGGCCTCGTGCCACACCGTGGGCGCTCAGGCCCTGTCTGTGGACCTTGGGCACCTTGCTGGAGGGAGGGCTCCCCTATGCCCTGTGAACAGCCTTGCACCTCCCCTGGGGTCTCCCTGCTTTGAGGCTCTCCCCAGGAAACCCCGCTCTAATCACAGTGCTCTCGCTGGGCACAGCAGGCTGGGCTCTACACCCTGGCACACAGGGCCAGTTGGCCCTGCTGACACAGCCTGCACTCTGCCCTGTACCATCCCAACCCTCTCTCTGCCCGCCTGGGGAGCCACAGTGCTCTCCGCAGAGGCTCCACATTCCCATGCATCAGAGTGACCCTCTAGCTCTGGTCACTGTGGGGCCCTTGCCCTGCTGTTCCCTCAGCCCAGAGCACCACATCTCCTCCAGCTGCAGCTCCTGCTCCCTGCTGAGGCCCAGGGCTCTATCCCTTGCTATAGGCAACATGCAAGCAGTGGCTCCTCTGCCCATTCTGGCACCTCCCCAGGCAGGACCTACGCATAGCAGGAGGGTGAGCTCGCTCTGTCCCTATCACCGTCTTTCTCATCTCCAGCTGACTTTGGTTTCATCCCTTTGCTGCCTCCACAAGTGCAAATGTGGTGAAATTCCAGGACTGTGAGGCTGTCCGCAGTTTTGGGTTCCATAACGACGGGGTCTACACCATCTTCCTGCCTTTTCTGAAGCAGTTCAAGAGGGTGAGAGGGGCTGTAGTTGGGGGAGGTGAGAATTCATCCATGGATGTTGAGATTTCCAGATAAATCCCCTTCAGCAAATGCTTTTTGGAGGACTGAAGTACTGGCAAGTGGGGGGACCCTGCCTTGTTAGGAGCTCACGTGGGCAGCAGTGTGACCAGGGGACAACGTGCACAAGTCCTCCCAGCAGGAGCACTGCCTTCCAGAGAGGCCTCTCACTGGGGTAGCAGGAGACAGCTCTGTGCTGGCTAAGGTCCTGCTCAGTTGCACAAGTGAACCCTGCAATTCCGAGGGCCCAGCACAAAATGTATGTATGTATGTATGTATGTATGTATGTATGTATGTATGTATGTATTTAATTTTGAGAATTGTCTACAGGGTGCTCAGGGTCTCACTGAACACCCTGTAGACAAGGCTCATAGTAATCTGCCTGTTTATAGCCTCCTAAGAGCTGGGATTATGGGTGAGCACCATCGCACCCCGTCTCATTTGCAGTCTCAGAGCACCTCTGGGGTGGAGATGGCATGGCAGGCTGAGGGATCGAATCCCCAGCCCCTGTGCCAGCTTGCAGATGCTTTAATATGCTGAGCTATTTGGCTGGCCCAAATTTACTTTTATTGAGGGCAGGATTTGGGGCTTTGCTGTATGCAGGATGTTGGTGTGAGGGTCCATGGAGGTTCCACCACCTCCCAAGAGCAGCTTTAGAGGGACCATGAGCTCACAGGTCCAATTATCAGGAGGGGAAAGGATGGAGGGGAGAGGTGGGCATGAGGTAAGCTTGGGCTTTAAGAGAGGACAGGAGGGGAAGCACCTGTCCAGCAGTCCTCCCTGTAATTCTCTCTGCACTTTCCCTTCAAATTTCACACTATGTCAACAATTGGCCCCATTTGTCTCTAGAGAGCTTTTCACACATCCAGTAAGTGAGCCTTTAAGGAAGATGGCTCTGTGTTTGCAACAATTGCTAGCTTGAACTTCATATTTTGTTTTATTATGTTTATTTTTATAATCATGTGATTATGCCCAAGCATGAACATTTTCCATTTATATTCCTAGTAAGACTTCTTAGCAAGAGACCTGACCAGTTTTCAAGGAAAATATGATTTGGGAAATTTAAGCAAGCATAGGACAGGTTGAATTTGGGAGAGGCTAATGGCTGAGATTTGGGGACAGTGATGTAGAGGTGAGAGCTGGTGTGGGAGGAGAGAGACCAGGGCCCAGCCCTCAGCTCTGCTCTGAGGCAATTTCTTCCACAGTGAGACCCCTTACACCCTGCAGCCCCCACAGCAGGGGTCCTGCTTTGGGCCCACAGCAGAGCCTTCCTTCCTGGGCCCCCCACCTCTCCTGCTGTGTCTCCCTGGAAATGCTGTCTCCCTCATTTTTCTCACTCAGTGCCTGCTGGGAAGCTGCCTCCCCAAGAGGTCTGGGGTGGTGGAGGCACTTGTGTGCTTCTCCCTGCAGCCTCCCAGATGTGCGTGAGCTCTTGTTTTCTTCCCCACCACAGCCTCCTTCAGATCAGGCAGCAGGAAGCTTCACTTGTCTCTGATTCATCCTGTGGAGGGCCAGGCGGGCCAGGCGGCAAAGCTGCACTCATGGGATATTGAGCTTGTACCAAATTGATAGAGAAAATCATGTGTGAACACTGGTTAGCCTGCCTTGAGTAGCTGTGCTGGGCTGTAGCTCCTAGGGAGAAATGGATGTTTTGTCTCACATTTGTGTCCCCAGAGGTCTGGACAGAGCATCATCACACATAGCAGGTGCTCAGCAAACAACACGGTGCTTTGAGGGACAGCAGTGAGAGCTTCTCCTGCATCTGGATGGCGGCTGAGCCCTGGGTACCATTCACATTGATTCTTTGCAGCAGCCAGCAGTGTTAAGGGGGGGGGCTCTTATTCATGTCTCTCCTCGAATGTGCTGGGCCCTCTTCTAGACATTCATAAGACCCCTCTCATTTAACTCTCACAATAATGAGGAGAAACTGAGGCATGAAGAAGTCAAGATGTGAGCACCCCCGTGTTAGAAGTGAGGAGCAGGCGGCTGTGGGAGAGTGTCACTGATTCTAACTTTAGGCAATGACAGTGGGTGCAGTGATTTAGCCTGGCATTTCCTGGTGAAGTTGACCAGATTTGTTCTATAGTATGTGGTTCTCCATCAGACAAGTGGTCTTGATCTGCCCTGGACGTGGCTCCTGGCTGTGCCCAGCGCACTCCAGCTGCTCCCCTGCTGGCAGGTGTTCTGTGTGATGGACCCCGATGGAGGAGCCTGGACCGGCATCCAGCGTCGGGAGAACGGCAATGTGAATTTAGACCGGACCTGGGAGGACTACAAGCAGGTGACTCTGCTGCCCCGGGGCGGGGCTATGGGCTCTGAAACCCAGTGCTGGTGCTGGGTGTTGGTGGGGACAGATGTGTGTTTGCCCTCACAGCTTTCCAGAAAACATAATCAGCTCATTTGAACCACCCACCCACAAACACACTCACCCAGTACCCAGGCCCTTCCCAAAGCCCAGCCCCTGAGTTTGAACCTCTTCATGAAACTTCTGACATGTATCCTGGGAATGAAATGTTGACTCTTGTCTCAAATCTTGGAAAGAATATACATTGCTAAGCATTTTTTTTTTAAAGAACAGAGTTAAGAAATGACACGGTCCCCAGCCCCCAGCTCCAGTGCTTGAATGAGTTTCTTCCACTTTTGGTACTTTTGTCACCCACCAGGAGGGCAATGCCCATCCGGGGTTTGGAATGAGGTATGCCTTCAGATTGCTGTCCAATTTTTTAAAAATAAATTTTGAATACAGAAATATTGGAAAGTTGATGTAAACACTCAAACTTTTCGAAAGCAATATAGGAAGTATAGCTACAAGGAAATACAGTTATAATATTGTGTGCCCTTGCTATTCTACTTGATGGACAGTCAAATACTTATATCAAATATAGATGTTCCTGAACCATTGAGTGTTTTTAATCATTAAAATGGTAAAGGGAAATCAGGAAGTGAGATGCAGAAATATGTAAAAGACAGCTGGACAGCTGCTTAGCCTGTAATGGGACTTCCTCCCACCAATGGGGAGCTGGGCTGTGTGCCCTGTCCGTGGTGCTGAACCCGTGTTCTGCCCGAGGCTTTGGTTTCTTGGTCCTGGACACTGGTGACAGGACATTCCACGTGCTCAGAGACCTTTACACATTTCTATGTTGCTGAAATTTTTCATTTGCTGCCAGATTCTTGGACAATGTCTTGCATTGCCATTTATGCTTAATACTAAATTCTTAATTATTTAAATAAAGTATTTACACTCATGCAGTTAAGTGCACCAATCTGAAGCTTAAGGATCAGTGAATTCGGAATACGTGCTCACCCAGGTGACCCATGCTGTGCGTGACACAACAACCTCACAGCACGTCACAGTCCTCCCTCGTGCCACCTGCCGACCACTCCAAATGAGCCACTCTTCATTTGGGTCGCCTTAGATTGGTATTGTCGGTTCCTCAGCTTTGGAGAAATGTGGTTTCAGTCATATATATTGAAATTTTACCTTTAGAACTTTGATGGTTTTCCTCTGAGAGGTGTGGGTCTCCTAACTGAGGCTGCTCCCAGAGCTCTTTCGGCCCTGCAGGTCAGGATATGTGGCCATTGCTCAGCCAGGGACACAGCTCCCCACTCGGCACAGAGCCCTCCGTGTCCTCTCCCTTCCCTACAGGCTTCGGTGACCCAGCCAGGGAGCACTGGCTGGGAATGAGGCGGTGCACCAGCTCACCAGCAGCACTGAGTACTCCCTGCGCGTGGAGCTGGAAGACTGGGGTGGCAGCCAGTTCTCCGCCAGCTTTGAGCATTTCAGGCTGTACAGTGAACAACAGTATTACAGGTGGGCTCTGGACCTGGTTGTTCAGTGAGCTGGGTCTCAGGACAGTGCCTGCAGATCTGCAGCAATGGTCAGCCCTGGGCATTTTGTCTTTCTACCATCAGTCCCCATTTGGATCCACATCATGAGATCTGGAGGTGGCTAGGAGCTTTGGCTTGGAGACTGTAGGGTGGCGTCCCTCCTGGGGCAGCCACTGGACCACAGTCACTGAGCAACACAGCAGGGGGAAAGTGTCTTGTGCAGGCTGTACCATGTCCTGGGATGAGGTGGAAATGTCCTTGAGATGGGAGTCAGCAAAGCCAGACCCTGTCTTGAAATTCGGCAGCTCTCACTTGGGCAAATCATGTCAGGTGGTTCTGAAGCCCTGTGCTACAAGAGAAGGATAGCTTCAGATATAGGTATATGGTGAAAGCTTCCCTTTGCTGCATCCCTTCTTTGTTCTGACTTCTGGTACACTGAGGCAGAGTAATCAGAACTTACTTATTGAATATTATTTTCTCCAATCTCTTTTAAATCCTCTGAACAACTCTTTGAGTTCGGTATTACTGTGTCTACTTTAGGTTAAGCTTTTTGGGAAGGTAGAGATGATACATTCCAGGACAGAAATATGACATTTCTAACTGAATGCTTAAGTCAGTGTTACTTATGTCCAACTTGCAAATGTATGCATGTGTGATAAATTGGCAAGCTCTTCTGTGCAAAGTGCTATGGTCCCTTTGGCTTGTGTCAGGGTCACAGAGAGCTCCAGAGCTCCAGATTGCCCTGCTCAGGCCTCAAAGGGCTCTTGTTCACCTGTCAGGCTGCAGAGCCCTACAGAGCAGCATGTTGGATACTTGTTCTGTGCCTCCGTGTGCCTGGAGACACAGGCCTGGTCATTTAGGAAAGAATCAAACCTTTCAAAGTTACATCAGTTTTAGTGTGGGCTATATTGTAGAATGTCCACTGGTGTCCCACACCACATAATGGACAGTGTTGACCAAAGTAGAGGCATGTGCAACCTGGAAATACCGTCCAGCCAGGGAGGACACTGCAGAGGAAGTACGTCCATTCTGTATGACCTCTGCTTGTCCAGACAGCAGGTAGGAAGGGCTCCCTGGAGAGCAGGCGTATCATGCAATAGGGAGACAGAGATGCAGATGGCGATCGTGTTTGTGTGTGTGAAGCGGGTGCACCGAGATGTGAGGAGCCCTCCACACCCCATGCTGGAGCTGCCCGAGCCACTGTGTGCCCTCTGCTTCTGGTCCATGTGTCTGTGCACTTGTGACAAGCAGGTTCCGGGTCACTGTGCGCCTGGGCCTCACCTGGGCCTCACCTGGGCCTCA
>PVKA01049631.1:0-13137 GCA_004027165.1 Ctenomys sociabilis | reverse complement strand
ACTGTCTCAAACAAAGGAAAAGGAACAAAAGTGCATAAATTAGCACCATGTTTGGCTTCGTGATTTTCTAATTTATTAGAAGACTATCTTGGGTTAATCAGTAAACTATTCAAATAATGATAAACTTTTTTCACCTGTCAGGATATGTCCTTTGAGATTAGCACATTAAGTTTATAATCTTTTACTCTTAGCACTTTATAACAGTGTTTATGGATGACTCAGCCAGTTATATGCACTGTGTTAGCTATTGGAATGAGAACTCCAGCAGCCTATTCAGCCTACACTAGTCCCTTTCAATCAATATTCTACTTACGTATGTAGTGCCATGCCTTAAATTGATCTACAATAAAGCAATCCTTTGAATCTTATTCCAGCTGGAGGGACTGAAGCTTAACTTATTTTGCTACTGACCTTACATTTGAGATATTACATGTTGAATTACTTGGCTTTATTAATCTGTCTTACTGAGTACACTTTTTGGTTCAGTGACTTCCCGCCCTTTTATCTTACTTATGTTGTGTATTATTTTACCTCCTTTTATTAGTTGTGCACCTATCTTTTTTGCTTCTAAGTCATCATACTTTTTAAGGGCACAATATGTCTTATCATTTTATTTTGAATCATGCCAAGGTCAATGATGTCTAGTACATAGTATATAATTAGTATTATTACTCTTTTAGAAATCTACATCAGACAATCATTTATCCTATATGAGAGTTTGCTTATCATGATATTTTTCTATTTATTTAGTACAGGGTCTTGATATGCAGCTCAAACTCACAATGATCCTCCTGTCTTAGCCTCCCCAGTGCTGGGATTATAGGCGTGTACCACCACACCCAGTTTCAGTGGCTGGCGCAGCATACCATACTGGAGATTGAACCTGGGTCCTTGCACTTCTCAGGCAGGGGCAGACCACTGAACTATCTCCCTATCTTCTATGTGATGGCTCTTTTCTGATTCTGAACATGTCATATACAGTGATGTAAGTCTTTGTTCCCCAGGATCAAATTTCTTTTTATTCCCCATTTTAAGTTCTCTTGTAGCAAAATTTCCATGAGTGAATTTTTAAGAAGGGCTGAGAAATCTTGGATATTGATTCTAATTGCTCTGTGATGCAGGGCAGCTTATGTACCTTTCTGCACCTCAAATTCCTCATTTCTAAACTGAGAATAGTCTTCCCTATACATCTCATAGATTTGTTGTATCAGCTGAGATTATTGTGAAAGAGCTTTGAAAAAGAGCTCTTGTATAAGGGTAAGTAGCAGTATTAATGATCTCCTGATTAGGTGTGAACTCTCCTTACAACTTCATTTAAATTCTAGGCATTTTCTTTTTCTTCTAGATAAAAGCTTTGTCTGTATTGCTATTTTGTGTTTTTTTATAGATATAAAACTGTGCTCTAAAGGTCTTCATGAACACTGCTTTAATTTGCCTTTTCACATTGTATTCATTCTTGCTAACAACACTAATTTTCTAAGCTATTATCTCCTTCAGAGGAACGTATTTTTTTTTGATGGGGTCTGTAGTCTGTTTTGAGATCCTATTAGTAATAGGCTTTACACTTTCATTCCTTCTGTACTTTTGAAAGAAATTCTAGATTTCTTTCCATTAACTATTATTCCAGATACTGCAAGACTGGCTACTAACTTGCTAAAGCAATATTCAATTCTTTTATTTTCTCAGGGTTGTGATTTAACGAACATTAGCATTTTGTGTGGATATGTTCACCTGCAGAAGTTGGATCTTTCAGTGAATAAAATTGAAGGTATGTAATTGTCATTCTAGCAGATTGTGTACTGGTTTCAAAAGTTAAATGCTGCAGTATATAATGTCGTTTAATAAGACCGAACTTACCGTACGCGCTCTGTAGATCCATTTGCCTACTGCTCCTTTGCTTTCTGTGTTCCTGCTCCTCACAAAGCTTGGGTGACTGGGCGAGGGAAGAGACCAGGGTCTGCACGATGATATGGCCGATCTGCATTCCGGGGTAACTAAGAATAGAAGATGGAACAATTGTCTTAAGTTTCCTTGTAAGAGACTGATCATTATGTTTAAAATACTTCCTGAATGATGATTCCATTTTCTTTTTTTTTAATGCAAATGAGTGTCTTTTCTTTAGTAAATCTTTTTTTTTTTTTTTTTTTAATTTTTTGCTTTTGTATTTACGTTTCGACCCTGTCTAGCTATCTCTATTCTTATTTGAGCACCAGGGGTTCACAAATTTATTTTTCTCTCTTTTTGCGGTCTCTACCGTGTTTTGTTAATTCTTTCAGCTCAGCTCTACCATCTGTAGTCGTTTGCTATGACACCTTGTTCACGTTTAATGAAATTAGTCTTGTAATTGTCACATTTTCTTCAAAGCTTGATTCCCATTGCTGTATTCTGGTGTTGTTTTTTAACAGCATACAGTTTTTTTCTTTAGGCTTCTAGGAAGAAAGCAAGTCATTATTTCTGACCTGCTTTCTCTTCTGATTAAATCAAATGTTGCTGATATGATCTTCTATTTACCAATCCCCTCCCATGTGGTTCTTAGCAGTTAAAATTCACTCTTCAATAGCTAAGAAATATTCTAGCCTGTATAAAAAAAGACTTCAAATTTCTTTACAGTTTTATAAAACTGGTTTTGAAATTTACAGTTGCATAGAGAGAATATTACCATGCGTACTCAATTCAGCAGCTATCTGCCAATGGCCAGTCTTACTTCATCTGCATCTCCCTGCCTTCTCCCTGGAGGTAATTTTAAAGCAAGTCCAGGACTATGATGATGACATCATCAGAAAGTCTTTTTCCAGGTTGCTGGCAGGAATGCTCCACTTACCCCACACTTCCGAGGTTGGCTTACTAGGTAAGAGATTGCAGAGTGCTGGGTCCTAACGTCGACGAAAGTGACTGGTCTTACACATCCGTGTGACAGGAGCAGGGAGTCTACAGCCGCAAGTGAAGCTTTCCTCCTCAGCCACATTAGTCTCCATTAATCCTGGGTGGCACAACTTACTCTTTTAGCAAGTTTTTGAGAGCCTGCTTTGTGTTGGGTACAGCATATTGTTCTTTTGCGGTGGTGGCTTTTGTGATGATGCAGACCAAATTTCAGCTTGCAGCAGAATCATCTTGGGAGGAGGTGTTCTGACAGTTATCCAGACTCTACCCTCAGAGTGTCTGGTTCAGCAGGGATGAACCTGAAAGTTGGCCTTTCACTTAAGTTCTTAGTTGAGGGTTGAGAGAGCTGGTCCAGGACCTCACACTGAGAACTGAATGTAGATATGAGGTGCTCCTGCCATCTGCTGGACAAGGAGGTCACTGCATCTACTAGGGACTTCACAGCCTGCTGGAGTTAGGTGTCTGGCCACTCAGATCAGAGGTTATTTGTCACGGTGATTTTTAAAAACATTGGCTGTCTACAGAGTGTGAAATGTATTCACTATCACTTTGTCTCTACGTATAGCTTCTGCTTCTGCTTTCAGACAAATGTCCCCAGTATGACAAACAGATCGGCTCTTACAGGGGTTTGGAACACAGCAGAAGTTAATGGAACTGAGACCATTCCTGAAGACAGACATACAGCTGAGCTCAGAATGGATGGATAGACACAAATAATAAAGCCTTTTCTTCTTAAGTTTTCTCTCACAGGCAGCTCCTTGATTGGCTCATTCAGTTGTACCAAAGTGGTAATGTCCCAAGTTATTGTCTCATCTAGAGCCATTTACATATAGGATGTGGTTTACTTATGAGGAATGAAGTACAGATTGCTGGGGATTTTGTAGCTTGAATCTCTTTTTGGAAGGAAAGGGGCCAGAAGCCTTCTCATACTGCCTGTTCCAAGGGAGGTTCCTCGTGGTACCCTGGCCTCTTCTGATCTGTGTGTGTCTGTGCCGCTTGGTGGAGAGTAAAAGCACATTGCTTGGGTCTACAAGTGGAAGTTGCTTTCACCTACTAGGAGCTGTCCTCTGAGCAGTTATAATAGCTTCATCAAAGCTTCAGGCCAGAGAACTGGGAAGATCCTGTTAATGTTACTGTTTGCAGGTGGTGCAGCGAATTGGTGGTGGTGCAGAGGCTGTGAACATTATGATCTGATTATTCTTGATCTCTCCCTTCTGAAAGTGCCTCTGCTGTAAAGTGGCAGAAAAAACCAAAACAATGCATCATAGCTTTTATGTTTTATATGTAACTCCATTTGGAATCTATTAGCACATAGTCCCTTTATATTTCAGGATATTTGCTAGGGATAAAATACAGAATTTAGATGGGATTTTGAACCAATCCAGGGCCAAATTAAAATAATAGCAATGATTTAAATCATGTCAAATAATTAATGAGATTTAGAATTAATTCCAACTAAAACAAAATGGAATTTACAACAAAGAGAGTTCCCTAATTGTGGCATTACCAATCTTGTGAAAAGCCCTAATTCAGTTATTTAGGGGCTAATTATCAAGAGGATTATCTGAGGCTTTAGTTTCTCATCCTTTCCTTGAAGGCTGATAATTTTGGAAGCATTTATGTGTTAGCAGCTTGTGGGAGGGTGAGCCGAGATATGCTGGGACCTGAGCCTGTACATGTATATCCCAGAAATTGGGGGACACAAGAAGTAGGCAGGCCCTAGAAAAGAGCCAGGGGTTTCCCACATTTTTTACACACTTCTCTTTTCATTTATTTCACTCATCTAGAATACTTAAGATGTATTTGCAACTCACAGAGCTTAAAAATGTTCTGATGTAACGTACACTATTTTTAATGACTTTTTCAAGTTATTTTATTGGCTAAACTATTATGTATTTTTTTTCCCACCAGACTTGTCTTGTGTGAGTTGCATGCCTTATCTTCTAGAACTTGATGCTTCTAAAAATAAACTGACTACATTCTTCAATTTCAAGCCACCCAAAAATCTCAAGGTACATTTTATTAGTATACTAATTACATATGTTAAGTGGTTTGCAATGTACATGAAGTAAACAAAATAGCACTGGAGAATTGACAGAGACTAGTTTTTAGGACAAATCATATGAGGTCTCAATGGAAATAAAAAAGAAGAGAAAGAGAGCCTGTCCATCAGCAAGCCTTTTAAGAAAGCATTGCTAGAAACCCCATGTTGAGTTAACTTCCTTCTATGCTCCTCTTGCTCTTATTTAAATAGTAGTTATTATTGCATTTGTTTTGCTGGAGCAACTTTATCTGAAAAACATTTGTAAAAATTTCTGAGAGGTTCAAACTTTACTGTCAAGTATCCAACCTTTGCTTTTTAAAAATAAAAAAATAAAATCTGCTGTCAGATTTCCATTTTTGTTTCTCTGCATATGCTTTACTAGTTTGGAAGCAGAAATGAACGTACGGTGCATGATGTTGTGGGATGGGGAGGGGCTTAGTTTTCTGCCCTGTAGAATGCTGGGTCTCCTGTCTCCGGGTGCACCTGGGTCCCATGGTTCTTGTGAAAATTAGCGGCCAGCCTGGCAAGTGCAGGGGGCAGAGACCAATTTCTTCTGGCCTTCCTGCTGATGGTGTGGCTACTGGCCTGTACTTAAGTAGAGAGATCACAGAGTGCAGGGTCTCCAATTTTCTGCACATTGAAATGACCTGGGGGGATTTTAAGACCTACTGAGGTCTAGATTCCTGCTAGAAATTCTGATTTATGTGGTTTAAAGTAAGGACTGGGCTTTGGACTTGTTAGACAACTCTAATATGTGTGCTGACAAATTTGAGGATCATTGTTATACAGGTGATGATTAGTGTTGTTCTGTCAGATTCAAATATTTAATGAGATGTGTTCCTTTTTGGTTTTCTGAGACAAGGTGTCCTATGTAGTCCAAACTGGCCTTGAACTTACTGTGTAATCCATGCTGGCCTCAAATCCCAGTGGCCCTCCTGCCTCAGCCTCCAGAGTCCTGGGCTTTCAAACATACATCCACCTTAATAAAATGTATCGTAAGGAATGGCTGTCAATTATTACCTTTTATTATGTGTTTTATTTACAAGCCCAGTTAACTTTGATCTGAAGTATTCCTCTGAGTTCTGCACAAATATGAACATCTATTTGAAATGAAGAATTTGATATTTCCCTTCTGAGGGTAATAACACCTTTCCCCCTATTGTTTCACATCATTCCACTTTTATTAGTGCTGTGTTTTTTCTTTTGAAATTAGAGTTATTCCCAGGGTGACCATGACATGGCTTTATCCAAATAAGCCACAGTTGGGGCCTTTTTGTACTCCAAGTGAAACTGCGAAGTCTCGGAGTTGTCAAGAATTGTATTTGCAGAGCCGTTTCAGTTTCCCTCTGCTGTCCTATTTGCCAGGCTCCAAGCCCCAGGGAAATCAGCCATGGTAACAGTGTGATTCCTCCCCCAGGGAAACCTGCCTTGCAGTTTATTCCAATCACCTCTGCCTTCGCCCCTCCCCAAAAGACTCCACAGCCAACAGAAAGCAAATCATATGCTACATCTTTAAGGTTCCAACCTCTTGGAGAATCAGGAGCAAATACATTGGTAGCTTTAGAGGTGTATTTGTCAAGGGCAGACTACTCTGGTATGAGGTGTTTCAACTTTACACAAACTCCAGAGGGACCTGAAGGAATGATTGAGGCTTTCTGGTGTTTTTTACACATTTTCTTATTTAATCCTCCCAGTTAATCTGTGAGCCAGCTAGTACTGACCCATTTTCTAGATGAGGACATTGAAGATCCAGACAAGTTAAGTTTTTTACATAATGTTTGCTGGAAGTAGGAGACCAGAGATTGAACTCCATGTCTGAGAACCCAAGCCTATATCTTTCCAATGAGTCAAGGTGGGCAGACCTATATCCTGGCCTCTTGAAAAGATCTACTTTTTTTCATTTAATATGTATAATCCTTTTGCCACCACCCAGAGAGATCATGCATTTGTTTATAAAGAGCAGGGGTTTATAGTTGTGCATTTGATATGATGGGTACTTCCTGTAAGATCTGGCTTCCAATGGGACTTAAGGGTAATAGCACAGCACCTTTAAAATATTTCGACAAATCTAGCATCATAGGAACTTAGAAGCAAAGTTATTTAATGTTTTGTAGTCTCTTTCGGTCTCTCTGTCTCTATATGTCTGACCCCTCTCTGGTCCTGGCCCTGGCCCTGAATCTTGGTGTTGGTGCTGTGTTTGAGCCATGATCTCACATGCCACTGAGCTGAAGGCCCAGATCCTACTCTAATATTTTTGCCTAGGAGCAATAGCTATTGCTGAAAATGCCTTCCTTAAAAGTCAATTTTGAGAAAGAATGTAAAGTTGCCTGGGTGTAGCCTGTGGGATGAGCAAGATTGACTGTTCTGGCAGTTAGATAATGTGGGAGAAATTTTATTTTTATTTTATTTTATTGAAGAACAAATAGCAGTGAGACAGTTTCAAATCAATTTAGTAGGATAGATTCAACAATTAATACATTTCACATTGTTTTTGTAGTGGCTTTTTGTTGTACAAGGTGCATACATGCTAAATTGTTGAGAGAGAAACAGAAAAGGGAAGACAAGGGCAATAAGCTCTGCGTATAAATGTTTGCTGGGTGTTACAGAACATGAAAAACATGGTGGGGGTGGAACCAAGGTAAATGGTGAAAGAAGGCCAAGAGAGCTGAAAATAAACACTGAAAAGTAGAGAGAGACTGTGTGAGGGGGAGGAATTTAGCCACAGGGATCTCCCATAGGAGGGGCTCACTTCCTTCATGTTCTTTCAAGCAGACAGACCAGCATTGCTGGTTAGAAAATGGTCAGAAATACATGCATGTGTTGCCTTAGTGTTCTTCAGTAATGAGTTCCAAGCAGAAATAAACCAGAAATGCCATCATGTTTATTTAATTATTATATGAATGAAAATTATTGAGTATGAATGAAAAATAATATGTAACATATTACTCTCTTTTTCTCACCAGAAGGTGGATTTTTCCTGTAACCAAATTTCTGAAATGTGTGATTTGTCAGCATACCATGCTCTCACTAAGCTAATTTTGGACAGTATCCTTTGAATAAATAAAGGGGAACATTTGCTTAATAGTTCCAACAAAGAATGTGTACTATACTACATGAAACAGTCTCAGATAGAAGTCTCGTTGAAATGAATAGGAATTGATATTCACAAAATGAGAAAAAATATTTTTTTACTGTACCAAGGAATAAAACTGCAGTTCTAAGCTTGCCAAAAGCATCTTACTCCTGAAAAGCTAAGTAAGATAATCCCTTTTCTAATAAATGTAGGATTGTTCTTAATCTGGAACTACAGAAGTTGGTTTAGTTTGTTTGTTCAAATTTATTTTACCTTGCACCCTATTTTATATAAATTCAGCATTTAAAAATCCAGCTGTTTATCAAAGCATTTAGTGGTTATTATACAAAATAATTTATACTATTTACTTTTAAAAAGCTAACCTTTCTTGTTTGTTTTTTTGTGGTGCTGGTGATCAAACCAATGCTAGATAAGTCTCTACCAGTGATCTATACCTTCAGCCTCTATAGTATATTTATAACATTCTTTCACTTAAAAAAAGGCAAAAACAATTTTTGAGGTACAGCCAACTTTGGGAATAAATGTCTTGCATGAAATAGGCCCCCACGCACACAAGACAGATGCTTTAAAGTCGGCTTTAATCATGAGGGCATAGGGAGTTAATTGGAGACCTGTGAGTTTAATGAGCTTGCCTCTCTTCTTTACACCAGAGACTGATGTTCTCTGGGAAGTACAGGAGGAGGACCTTCTCTTCCTCAGTAGGTATCTTTCTGTTCTCCTGAGGATGGTAGGGGAGGGTGGAGAATGAATTGATTGTCCCTGATGCTTCATTCCAGGGATCTTGTAGGAGCTTGTTTGTATCAAGGCTGAGATTGCAGATGGTGCATTTCCTTGAAGATATACTTTGTAGAGAAACAGTTCACTCATCTATAATGGAATGATAGAACATAGTCTTATTCCCATTGAGCCTCTCTGTGAAAATAGCCAATTAGTGGGCATTTAGATGGAGCTCTTACGATGAGCAAGTGTTCCTGATAGTAGCCTAATAAGAGCAATCAGATGATGATTTGACTGAAAAGTTCTGATGACAAACTAGAGGTTCACACACACTAGCAGAATCTCCCCATAGAACCTTCATTTCATGTGTGACAATCATGTGCATTAGCTGCAAAGAGTCAGAGCTTCAGAGCTCAGAAGCCATCTGGCTCAAAAATCCTCTCATCTCAGGTCATCTGGCAGACAGCAGCAGCAGTAGCATCACCTGAAGTTTCTCAGAAATGTAGATTCTTGGACTCCAGACCTATGTAACTACAAACTGTGATTAAACAAGGTGTGTAGACAGATTGAATCACTTTAATGCTTCAGAAGTTCTGGTCTAGGAATCAGCGGCCCCTTAAACTGTCAGAAGGGGCCTCAGTATCCAGAGCCCTATCCAAACCCTCAGAGACCAGCCTTGGCATCACGGAGTTTGATATGAAAAGTGCTGTTCTCCAGAAGAACATTCTTCTGTGTGTAGACTGGAATTGCCCAAGAAAATAATGTCCTAATATTCTAGATTCAAAATTGGGGATACGGTTTAAAACATTTCTATCATGAGAGTCAATCTCTATATAAATTTAGCTTTCTGCATAAAAATGTATTATGACGTTGTGAATATTAAATATCACAAAGGGATTAGGTTTATTTTATTTTTAATTTTTACTTATGTAATTTGGGATTGAACCTAGAGTAGCCCTGGTGCACATTGGGTAAGTGCTCTTCCACCAAGTTATATCCCCATCCCTGTTTATTTTTCTCTTTGAAACAGGTTCTCACAAGTTGTCCAGGATTGTAGGGGAATACCTGAGCATCTCTCCTTGAAAGAAGAGCGACTGTCTCCATTTTGACTGAATCTGATTCTATTTCCTCATATTGTTATGTACAGAGCTGGCTAGGACTTTTGTTTATCCTTTAATTGGCCTTAAGCAATGTATATTGGTCTAGCTGAGGTGCTGGTGATAGTCTTAGAAGGTGGCATGAGTGTTTCCCTGGTAACCCTGCTGCTCCTTACTGTGAGCCGGGTGGAGACAGGACACGGGTGGAGACAGGACAGTAGAGCTAATGCTCTGCGCTGCCAGTTGGGATGGAGCCTCAAGATAGAGGCTATGACTTTCTGGGGCTTGAAAGACTACATCAAAGCTAAAGCCCTAGACTTCCCAAAACATTAAATACTATATACAATGCAGATTACTCTCTCTGCATATCCTCTCTGCATATGGCAGAGGTAAATGTAGGCCCCACACCTAGCTCAGCTCACAGTAGTCACCTACTTCCCACAATTCTCAGTCAGTCCTCCTCGAGCCACTCCTCCACTGAATAAAAACCGAGTGAGGCCCTGGGTCGCTCTCTTGGTTTGGGAAAGCCATGTCATGGCAGGATTTAGAGCCCCTAGACTCCCCGATGATTAAAAGTATAATTTAGTGTTCTCATTTTCGCCATGGGTTGCATGGAAAGTAGTAGATTGGAATCAACTTGATGGGATTCCAATAACGTAACTTTGGGATTACAAATATTGGTTTCTTGGACTGAGACAAGGATCAGGAAGTGTCTTCTACACAGGATGACCTCCAACTTTGATCCTCCTGCCCATACTCCCTGAGTAGCTGGGGTTATAAGCATTCACCACTGTGTCTGGTTATCTTTTTTTAAACTTGACATTATATATAGCAATGGAGTCTTATCAATGAAAAGATAAGACTCTGTTGTCACTATCCCAGAACCAATTGTAATTTACAACATGTGTGTATGATTAGAGTGTGGCGTGGCACCATGACTTGCCTGTATCTGAAAAAGTGTAGACAAGTAGCATAGACAAAAAGCATAGAAAAGTACTCTTCACAGGCTATTGATGAAGTAAATATAGATGTCTTACAGTTTTGAAAAGATAATAGGTTTGTTTCTAAGAGTATTATATATGCCTCTTTTGCTTTTGTGCTTTAAAGAAATATTGTTTATGATGTAGGCAGTGGAATTTTATGAGTTTTTGGGGGCAGCTGAAAGTAAAAAATAACATCTGATAAGATTATAAACTAATCTCTTTGCAGAAGAATGTACCACATTAGATTACTTTTAAGAGGCTAAAATGCCTTGAGATTAAAAAAATAAGAGGATTTGAAAACAAATTTTATGTGGGTGAAATAGACAAATTTGTCTAGACAAATCAAGACATTCATACATCAAGACATTAATTTGAAAATGGAAAAGCCCAAGTAGTTCTGTTAAGTTACTCATCACAAATTAAAATTAATGTATTAAAATTTTCCTACAAAAAAAGCAAAAATAAAATCCAGCAGACCCCAGCTTTCAGGAACAGGCCTTCTAATAATCAACAAAGCCTTTCATTAAGATAGAAGGCATATTCACAGCTCATCCTGGCAAGGTTCACTGATATCTAAACCAGACAGGTTTATTTTACTCATAGACCAAGATAGGTGTCAGTATCCTAAAGAAAATAATGTCACTGGAATCTGATGGTATATGAAAAAGATTATTTATTATGAACAAGTTAGGTTCATTTCAGAAATGTAAGGGTACTTTAATATTAAGAAATTATAGATGTAATTAACTGTCAAAATTTAAGGAAAATAAATTTTTATATCCTTAGCTAAAGAAGCTAAATGTATACATAAAATTTAGTAAAATCCAGCACTCATTTATAGTAAAACTCTTAGTAATAGGGACTTTTCTGTATTTGATAATATATACAAAAATATTTCAAAGAAAATTTACTCAAATTTGGGATATGTTGGAAGCATTTCCCTTTAAAGTCAAGAATAATGAAAAGTATTTCTACCATTGCTACTCTACTCATTGTTGCTTTGGAGGTCTCAATACCATAACCAAGAGAATGAAAGAACAGTACAAGACTGGTAAAGAAAATAGAGTCACTCTATTTTCAATGTCTTGTTTAGTAGCAAAAATTATAATATATACACATATATAATCATATATATGTATATATTTATTTAAATATTAGAAGTAATAGGATTTTCAGAGGTCAGTATGGGAGGGGTGGATACAATGTTACATTTTTATTAATTTTTTTTTTTGTGGAACTGGAGATTGAACTGAGACCCTTGCGCTTGCCCGGCAAGCTCTTTTTCTACTGAGCCATCTCCCCAGCCCGGATATAATGTTAATATGTAGATATCAATTGTATTTATTTTCACCAGAAGCAAGAGAGACCATCTTTAAGAGCAACAAACATGACCTTTTTTTTGTGGGGGAAGAGAAGTACTGGGGACTGATGTAAGGGGCCTTCCACTAAGCTCCATACAGAATATTCATTTATTCATTCATAGACAGGGTTTTGCTAAATTATAAACGCTGGCTCAAATTTGTAACCCTTCTTCTGCCTCAGCTGCTCAAAGTGCTGGGATTATAGGTATATGCCTCCAAGCCCAGCTAGCAAACATGGATCTTATTAAAGATCAATAAGACTGGTGATGAGGATGATTATAATAAAATAAAATATAATTATTGAAGGGTATTGAAGCCTACTTAAGGAGAAATATATCCCAAGTCCCTAGATAGCAAGATATACAAAGATGTAAAAAGACCTTTGCAAAAAATTAGATAAAGATAACAAACATATGAAGGGATGTCAGTCTCATTTGCTTTCAGAGAAATGCAACTGAGGACCGCATGCGATACGGTATGATATCCATTCCACTGACAGAATTTAAGGTTAATAAAAATACTAAGTGCTGGAGAACATGGCAGAACAAGAGGATCTCTTTTTATTTTGTTCATGTGTGTGGAATTTTCACTTTAGAAAATAATTTTATATTCTCTTTTAATGTTAAGCATCTAAACTCACTATGGCCTAGCACTTTAATTTCTGCATGAGAATAGTTTAGCAAACATGCTGCTGGAAACTTGCATAAGAATGTTCATAGTGTTATTGCTTATGATAGCAAAATGTGAAACAGCACAGCCCAAATGTTTATTGATAAGAGGAAACATAAGTTATGCTATTATCACACAATAGCATGTCATAGAGTAGTGAAAACAAATGAAATGTACCTACATGCAGCAAAAGGCATAAATCTTAATAAAAATATAATTTAGGGATAAACCTAATGGGAGAAAGCAAGAGGAAAGAGCCAGTTCAGAATAGTGATTATCTCTGAGAGGCAGA
>PVKA01049630.1:0-13139 GCA_004027165.1 Ctenomys sociabilis | reverse complement strand
CACCAGCACCACCATCACCACCACTACCACCACCACCACCACCACCATCACCACCACCATCACCATCACCAGCACCACCACCACCATCACCATCACCACCACCACCACCATCACTATCACAACCACCATCACCATCACCATCACCACCACCATCACCACCACTGCCTCCACCGCCACCACCACCATCGTGGCCCACCTCCTCTGTTACAATAGCACACATTTTACCATAATGGGTCATCTTCATCATCCAGTCCTAAGTAATCTTATGATTAACTTTTGACTGCTTCCAAAACTTATAAATCTGTTTTCTCATGTGTCATTATACTTAACTGAGCTGCTTTTATTAGAAGCATCCAAAGAAAGCTTTTAAAAAAACAGATCCTAGGTAGCCACCAAGCTAGGAATCAATCAAATATGTGTAGGTGGGACTTGGCCCAGAGCCTAAAGCAAACAGGCTCCCTCACTCCTGAGATGAGCGTCCTGTCTGGTTAGGGTCAGCTATCAGTTGCTAGGCAACCTACTGTCTTGTGTTACTAACTTCACAAAAGTGTAAAGGACAGTTTTGTTGCGGGAAAAAAGAGAAATATATATATTATATATATTATATACCCACACACATATGAGTTAGGATAGACATGCAGCTACTTTCTTTTAGTTCATTGAGGATAAAAGTTTGTACTGATATTGTTTAGACAAGATATCATGTTTGCATCTTGTCCTCTGAATAACTACTACGAAGACAACAATATGACTGTATTATTGCAACCGTCCTACTAACCTGTTTTGAAACTGTTCCATCGCTATTTTTTTCTCATTAAAATGAATAAAAAATGAAATGCAAAAAAAAAAAAAAAAGAAATACAAAAAACAAGTCCTGGAGTGATGTGGGTCTATGCCAACCTCTGTGATACTTGGGTAAACATAGCAAGAAGTGTTCCATGGAGTCTCATGTGAGCACAAATTCTGTTTGAACACTTTTGTACACTTGCACACACCTTGCCTTTAATGGTACCAAGTGAGCAAACGCAACGATTGCTTCCTGTCTCTCTCAAGGAAAGGTATAGACGCACAACCAGCTCCTGTTACACTGAAGTAAAAATTTACAGTAGAGAAGCAAGGGATGAGTATGTGGGACCCACTCTTGTGCTCTGAGTGACAAAAGAGAAGTTTATGTTAAATATATGTTTTAATTATCATAAAGACAAATTATTTTAGGGAAAATTTTCCCATTTTAGCAGCTACAACTTAATTTCTGGTGTATTTTACTTTTAGAGTTAAGATACACAACTGTGGTACAGACTTTAATTTTATAGCTGTGCAATTCATAAACATTAGGGGACCCTCTCCCTCCTTAACCAGTATTACTTTCCAGAGACAGTTAACAGTAATCCCTTAAGATTGCACTTGGTGATATAATTATGGATCCAATCATATCCCACTCGTGGGTGTATTTATACAAGCTTTTGTGTACCGATCTTGGGGAAAAAGAGCAGATGAAGTGGGCGTGGCGGACTGCAGGTAGCCTCTGCTGCCCCTTCTGGGCTCCTCACACTCCTGGGTACCTGCCTAGGCATGGCAGAAGGCGCAGGATGCCCCAGCCACAGCCACTGTGCGCTCGGGCACTGGCCTTCTCCCCTTGCCCGGTACTGAGGCAGCCCACCAGCCTGAGGGCCTGCGCAGCACCCGCCAAGCTGCTGCCGCTCGGGCTTGTGGCAGGGAGGACAGACGCACTAGGCTGCAGCTGGCCCCTCAGGAGACACAGTGCTCTGCCTCTTGCAGCTTCAGAACGTGAGGCCCAGCACAGATTTGCATATGTGACTGTGTAGGTGCACCCAGGCACAACTATATCAAAGTTGTGACATGAAAATTCACACAAAGTGATAAATTCTGTGTGTAAACACACAAGCATGCAAAAAGTGTGACTCAGAATAGGCAGGAGAAGGCAAGAGTTTTTCCCACCACCAAGCCCAAATCCTACGTCTGGAAGGAACCCCTGCTAATAGTTTCTATGTCATAGCCACAATTTTAAGTAGTAGACAAATGGCCCTGTTGTTTTATTCCTTGTCGTTTTCTCATATTAATCATATATTTAATAACATTTACTGAACTTAATAAAATACATGATTTCCTGTGATGATTTCCAACAAATAATGAGTTAACCAGCAAGTTCCCTCTCTGTCTCGTTCCTCTTTCAGCTTCTATATGTCTTAATTGTGAGGTATGAACCCGCACAAGCGAGCAGACCAGGAGCTCTGATGGGAGTGGAAGATTTACTGGGGGTATCAAGCAGGCTGGATGTCCAGTGGACCAAGGCAGCAGTGAGCAAGGCAAGCACAGGGTTTCCAAGAGTAGGGATGGTGCTTGTGAGCTGCTTGTGAGGAGAGCCCACCTTGTCAGGGCTACCTGCTGTGGGGAGCCTTCAACGTTTCTGCGCTTGCTTGCCCAGGGCAAAGTCAGGTGGACCTCTTCTGCGGTTTTGGGCTTGGCTCTGTGTGGGGCCAAGGGGGAGAGCGTTCGGGTCCGGGTGCCCGGGAAGCTTTCGATCCTGACCCATCACCAAGTAATTCCCCTTTCCTTCATGTTTAAACATAAGACGCTGTACCTTTGCCTCCAGACACTGTGCTCTTGGGTTTCCCTACCTGCTGTGCAGACCCCTGGTGTCTGAGGGTAGATCCTTACTAGAAAGTCTGCTGACCTGTCTGAGGCAGAAGACCCCTGTCAGATCCACCTCAAAGTCTGTCCACTTGGGAACCCTGGATGCCAAGAGCTAGCAGTTGTTGGGAAAAGCTCTTTGCATTAGCTTGGGCTATTAATTTTAATCGTGTTTACTGTATTTTTGTAATCGACTCCTCACCCCAGTCCCAGCGCGACTGATGCTGCGGGACAGAGAACTTGCCGCTTGCGCTGGCGTGCTGGCCCGCTGCAGTCGCCCTGAAGCCCTCTGCTCTTCTCTTGTTGTCTGGACGCCTCCTGAGAGCCACGCCGCCTCCTCCAGCCCGCGCTTGAAGACTCACTCGCTTGCGGTGGCGCGGCGACCTCTCCGCAGGGCGACAGCCTCTCGTGCTGGGTGTGGTCAGGGGCTCGCCGCGGGGTGGCAGCGTTTACCCGAGGGCACGGAGGACAGCGGAGAGGACCGGTGTCGCGGGCCGGAAAGGGCGCTGGGTGCGCGTTTTAAGCTTGGGCGCGCATTCGTCCTTGTTTCCCAGCAGGCGGTGCTTTACATTCATGGACACGTCTTCCCATTGCTGACCGACACAATACTTTGCGTATTCCTAAGGCTAAGGGCTAAACTTGACCCAGCAATTTTAGCACTCGAAGCGAGTTTCCTTTACTGCTTGTGTCCAACATGAGACGAGGACACGCGGCTCTCAGTGCGGAGAAGCTCAGCACTCGGCAACGGGAAGGGTATAGGTGCCCAATGGCCCCCCTCATGGGCCCCGGGAGTCTTTCGCGGCACGATTCACACCCCATGGTCCTTGGCGGAACTGAGTGTCCTGCGGCCCAGACACTTTCTGTACCTTCTACGCTGACTGGGGTGAGCTCCGACTCGCCTAACAGAGCCTGCGTTCCACTGAGCATGCTCAGTATCTGCCTCACTCAGTAAGAAATTGTGTACTAAGACAGTCAAAATATGGTCAAGCCAGAGGGATAGCCAGTCCGTCTGCAGGCTGCCCGGTGAGCACGAGGACCCGGGCTCAATCTCCAGTAGCACATGCCGTGTGTGGCCTGGAGACCCTCGGTGCACTGTGCCCCCACCAAGACCAGGCGTGGAGGAGCATGCCTGTAATCCCAGTGCTGGGCAGGCTGAGACAGGAGGATCCCTATGAGTGCAAGCTGCGTAGTGAGATCCTGTACCAAATAAATAAATGAAAGCTTAAAAGTATATAAATACATGCGGTTAAGGTTTCCTTGACACACAAGGCCTCACATTCGCTTGCTGTTTCGCATCCTAGATGTATCTGGTGTCACCTCACTGCCTTGCTGCATACTCGGCTCTTACCTTGGATCCCACGCTGAGTTTGCGTACAGCAGGTGGTGTGACGAGCCCTCGGTGCCAAGCGCTAGGAAAGCGTGGTTACGGAGGCACGCTGCCCAGTGAAGCGCCTGGAGCCCTAAGTTCAAAGTGAACAATTAAGGAAATTTTGATCCAGCTTTCTAATTTGTTGATTCTATCAGAATACTGGCAAATCATTTCCCTCTGTTTAAATGTTTTAGCCTCATTTAGGGCTCTTCCACCTTGAAAGCAGGTAGATTTAAATAAATCAGGTATTTTTATCCCAGGAAGATCAAACTAAGAGAAAAAAAGCAGAACTTATCACACAGGATTTTCCATTGCTTAGGAGGCATTTGGTCAGTTTGGGGGACAGGTGAAAGATGTAAATAAGTCAAGAGATGAATTTAGAAAACTGGTTTACTATTGCGATCAGGGAGCCTGCTTCTGACTGGAGACTAAAGGAGCCATGAGGGCGGTCTTTCCCGTTGCCACTGCTCATTTATCACCAATCTCCTGCTCACACTCCCTTGTATAAACTTTTTATCTGTGATAGATTCCTTTTCCTCCACAAGTTCTAGCATCCAGGCAAGGGTTGCTCTGGCCCTGTGGTATCACATTCAAAGGCTTTGTTCTGAAACCCACTCGGGGCTCCTGGGCCAACTGCTTGCGGGGACTGGGCACATCTCCTCCTGAGCAAAGCTCCACATCTACAGTGTTCACTCTGCAGACTCTCAGGGCTGCAGCAACTTGCTCACCAGAGGGGTTTGCCTTGTTTTGAGTCATGTCAATGTTACGTAAGCCTGAGTGATGGATTTTCATTCTGGAGCTAATATAAATGTGTTTTGGGCTGAAAACTTCAAAATAGCACTGACAAACATCGAGGAGATGAAATCAACATGTGCCTAGCTCCGAAGTGGGGCTGGCTGTGGCCTTGCTATGGTTGAGGGCTTGGGCCAACCAGGGACTCTGGGGACTCAGCAGAGTCCCAGCCTGGCCAGGTCTGAAGGACGCTGGATATGTTTAACGGCATCGTGTGAGTTCTGCTCAGATGTGCCTCAGGAAAGAAGACTGGCTGCTCTGCCCAAGGGGAAGGACTGCTGCCACTAGGGACCATGCTGTATGGGATAAGAATGCTGAGGACAAAAGTGACAGTGGCACAGTCTGTGGGCACCAAGAGCATCTACTTGACCTGTCCCACATGGCAAAAACCAGGAGTCACAAAGCAGGCCAGAGAAGCCAGGCGTGGTCTTCCCAGACCTCAAGGAAAAAAAATTATGGCGAAATCATCCAGCACACACTCTCCTGCAGCCACCTAGCAGATGTCGCCTGCATCTTCGCTGTCCAGATAGTGCAGCCAAGAGATCCATTGCTGTTGCTGCCCATTTGGCACTGCCACCTTCAGCCCTGCAGAAAGCCACTCCTCGAAGAGCATGGGCTTCCAACTGGAAGTCTGCTTCAGCAAGGAGCCTCTATGGCCCTGAGGAGAGCTGACAGGGCACAACCCCCATGAGGGCACCCGGTTGCAGCTCCCCCAGCCATGAAATGGCACCGTCTCCACACCTGGGAACACCAGCAAGCAGAAGCACCAAGAGGACACCCAGAACTTGGGGCAGACTGATGTGGTGTCCGCGGGCATCAGTCAGGATCATTCCCCAACCATCAGGCCCCAAGGCGCAGGGAAGGCTTTCATGGAGTTGAAAGGGGAAGAGGCACTGAAGCACAGTACCCACTGTCTTTGAGTGACTCTCACAATGTGCACTGCATAGACCAGCCACGTCTGGGCCACGGTGTGACAGAAACTAGAACAGGACGTATAACGCAGCAGCTAACAGGCTGGCTGGGGGGCATGTCCTCCTACAAGGACACCTGCAGCTCCTGTCTTCAACCTCCCATCATCAAGACTGGATGGATGGGCCAGAGGCGTAGCTCAGCAGCATGAACACCGGCCTGGCAAGTGCAAGGTGCTGCATTCAATTTCTAATACAAAAAAAAAGAAAAGAAAGAAAGAAAGAAAGAAAGAAAGAAAGAAAGAAAGAAAGAAAGAAAGAAAGAAAGAAAGAAAGAATTGGGGCAGGATGGACAGCGGAGCAGGAGGTGGCACGACAGACACATAACATTTTCCCTAGTACCTGGGGGTGCCAGGACTGTGTCAAATACTGCCCTAACTAACTGCTGAGCTGCAACAGGGGGCTGTTCTTTCCTTCTGCGCTCTCTTCCTAGGCTTCACCCTCGACAGGAGCCCCCATAAGCTGTCTGTTGCTGGCACTTGCATGCTCTGAGAGGACCAAGGCATCTCTCTCTGTTGTGGCTCACAGTTGGCTGCATAAGTGCTGGCATTGCCGCCTCAGTGAGCACAGAGCTCCCCCGCAGCCCCGAGCCCTTCCCAGGGACATGGTGTTGTGTTACATGGACCTTCTCTCCCCGTGTTCTCCACAGACACAGCTGAGAGCCGGGCCCCTTCATAGGTTCCTGGGCTGTCAGTCACCTTTGGCCTGAGGACTGCACCTAGCAAACTCCTTCCTGCTGCGGGTCCCTCCAGATGGGCCAGGACCCTGCCACCTCTCAGAAACCGAAATTCCTAAGCAGACATTGTTACTTCAGCACTCTGAATAGGAGGAATTTTCTACATCATAGATCGATGGCAGGTGCCTGCATTTCCCAGGTGAAGAAAATCACTTTAAGGTACTTAGCTAAAACCGAAGAGCTGGCAAACAGCCTCCCAGTGACAACTTCTGATGGCAGCACCAGGCCCTCATCAAACTTCCCGGCAGAGTCACAGTAGGACGTGGGAATCTATCAGGTATCCAAGTATTCCAGCTAGCAAAATACACGATCACTTGATAACAAAATGATGCTCGTTCAGAACGGACACATGCTCTTCACAGGAGCTCAGGAAAGCTACTTTATACCTTTCAAGGTTATCTTCTCAGTTTAAAGATGTGATTGGTTTTCGATTTGAAACTATCCTTTTGAATTTCCCTGAAAATAAGCTATGTTTTTCATTGTATTAGCCACAAATATTGAATTACAGTTATTAAAGTATTGGGGCTATTAGGATAAGTATGCCACAGATTTAGAGAAATGTTTCTTTCAAGTTTTTAATACGTGTACAAAAATAATAAAAGTTACATATGCATGTGTCCATGGTCTGTTCCTAAAATACACAAGCCAGTAGTAAAGCTCAGAATGTACGGCCATGCAGCTCAGATAAGCACTAGAACGTTCCCTGTCCTCCCTTCATCAGCGTGTTTTCCAGAATTCCCAGCCAGCAGCACCCGAGGGGTGAACACCAGGGCATTGTACATGGCATCTGAATGCTTGGTGGGCACAAAAGGTGGGCAGGGGCAGCGGCACAGAGCCACAGTGCGGGCAAGCAGCACAGAGCTCAGACATCAGCAGCATGCTTGGCCCAAGGCGGTACATCATGCCAGCTCAACTGTCCAGCCTTTCTCACATTCAGAGATGAACGAGTTGGGCAAGCCGTCTTGAGAAGTTCAGTACTTGTTATGCAGCTGGATTAAAACATTTTTATTACAGCATGAAAAGGGTGCTTTAGAGACCAAGGATTACTTTCATATGACAGAATTTACTTTTGTAATTTGTATTTGTGCATGTATTCCCTAAATAAAAATGCCAAAAGGGAAAAGTAAGTGAGGCTTGTGGGATTTTAAAAAGTGGGCTAAATTAAGATTCATCCTGAAAGTTGTCTTTGAAAGTTGGGGGTTCAGGTCGACCCAGCGCTCGGCATCCCCCATCAGGGCAGAGCTGTCCCGAGGCAGCAGCTCAGCCTTCAATCAAAAGCAGGCAAACAGGGGCACCTGGCTGGGACTCAGCTGTCTCTGGAGGCTCTGAGCATGCACAGGAAGTGCATCGCGCTCCAGAGCTCCGCCTCTGTATTAAAATAAAGAGGATTAGAGAAAATAAGAACTCCACTGTACATGAAGCTTTGCATATCAGATCCGTGAGTTCAGAAGCCAGGTGTGTTCCATTTTCAGCACCCTTCCTGGTGTACCAGGGAAGAACACCTCCCAGCCCCGGAAGGCAGCTGAAGTCGCACCTTCTTCCTGGTAGGGTTTCATTTTAACTTAGAAAAGGCATAATGTGCATTTGGAAAAGAAAGCCCACCATCATAGTGTGTGTCTGCAGCAGCCACCAAGGCAGCCTGCGGTGTACAAGCACCACTACGTTCTCACCGAGGGTGGCAGCAGCAAGCCCACTGACTGCACAGCTGAGCCCCAGGACGCTGTACACACTCGGTTCTGAGCTGAGCAAGACAGGATGGCCCTGGGAAACACGAGCATCCGGAGCTACTCCTGAGGCCTGTGCGGTGGAGGGGCCCTAGGAAGGGTTCCAAGAGCAGGAGAGATGTGCCACTGCGGGACAGCCCACAGTGAAGGCCCAAGCACAGCACAGTGTTTTCAAGAACCTCCTGCACATAAATCATCTTGGTATTGTTTTCTCAGACACTTTCCTCTTCTGTGGTTCTGCTCATGGTTTGGCTGAGGAGCTGTGTCTCAGAGACTCCAGCCTGCAGTGGCCCGCATGGCACCTGTGCCAACTGGCACACGACAGTGCAGGGCATGAGGGTTACGGTCGGCCAGTTCTCTTATGGTGAAGCTGTAGCAGCACCGGAGATGCCAACTTTTGGAACAGTGGAAGGCGCCAGTGGGCGGGGCCCTGATCCATTTCCCTCTTTGTCTCCGCTCCCCTGCACCCCTAAATGTGACAGGTGACACTGTATGGTTGTTTTATCAAATCAGAGCATAAGTGAGGGGTGACCCAAGGTCCACCTCTCCTCAGTGAACCTGGGCTGAGAAAGATTCGGCAAGCGGACAGGCAGACAAGGGGCTGCTCAGCAGATCAGACAGAGAACACCTGGGCGGTGAGCTAGTGGGACGGAGTCTCAGGAGGGCTAAAATGCTGTTGAAACCATTCAGTAAGTGGCTCTTCCTAAAGCCTCCACAGAGCCCATACACTGGCGAATAGGAAAGATCTAGATTCTTTTCTGTTAAAACTGAGTGGTCATCCTTTAAGGTGAGAACCTTTCAAGTTTAAACCCAAGTTACCTTATTAAAACCCATATATTTCGTATGGGAAATTATCTAGAGTTGGCATATCTATATATATGTAGATAGATAGATAAATATAGATACAGATATAGATAGATACATTCCACCCTTTGCAACTTTCTTGTCATTTTCAAGCAGTAATTGACCACCAGAGATGACCAGCACGTCTCCACTTGTCATCTCGTAGGCAAAACTCCGAGTTTGGTAGGCTACACTCAGGGAGGGTACGCCTGTGCTGGAATAAGCCGTTTCACCAGGCAAGTGCAGCTCAGTGGCCTCATTCACTATTTGCATACATTTGCAGGCAGTCTACTTTAACCTTTCATGCCACGTGTGATAAACCTGTGGAGCAGCCATGAATTTAAATGTGAAGGTTAGTGGATTATAGAACAGGTGCAGACTAAAGAATAGCGAATCACACTGCTTTAGACCTCTCAGACCAAGGCATAAACAAAATGGCACCATGCAAACTTCCCAGATGCCCCCCTCCGCCCTGCTGCAGTTCGCCCCTAACCTGACTTCAGGGCCGGGTGCTCCCCTTCTTCCGCTTGTGCTTAGGCTTCCAAGCTCAGCTAGGCTTTTTAGTCAAATGGGTTTTAATTGTAGAGGCATTTTAGTCTCATGACACAACTGATCAGGAGGCACAGCCTCCCTGTGCAGGCACAGCCCTGGTGTGGCACTCTGCTGCCACTGGGGAAACCACACTAGCCACGGTGCGCACCCAGAGTCCGTGTGGGCCTCAGGGGTACAGGGTGATTTCCATTCTATGGGTTTGGACAAATATAAGTTTCCACCACCACAATGTCATGCACAGGATAACGGAACAATATAATGAATATTTACATTAAAACATGCTTTGAATTACAAGACACAGTCATCGGACCCCATCACCACGCCCCTCCTCCTCCCTCTCCTTCCTCCTGCCTGCTCCCTGGCGGAGGTGCCTGTGTGCCGGGGAGAGGCCCGCGTGTACCAAGATGGTCCTTGTCCCCTGATCATGGCGCCCTGCACCACAGCAATCACGAGGTGAGAGACTGGGTGATCCCCGACACCCCCGACACTCTGCTGCAGAGCCATGAGCCACGTGTGCACATGGTGAGCAATGGCCGTGAACCTCTACTGTAATCTTGTCTTAAATTTAAAGGCTCAGCATATTTTTAATCGCTCCTCTACATGTCCACGTCTGCCCTGTAAGTCCTGCTCCACCCAGCCCTAACGGGGAGTCCCCCACTTCACCTTCTCCCTGGCTTTTCCTGTGGCCAGTGTCGTGGAACTCTGCTGTTTCAGTCTGCGTTCTGCGTCACTCTCCTGCCTGTCTCAGCACCACCCCAGCAGCTGCCGGCCTGAGGGATGGGCTCCATGCCACTTCGTCAGTATCCACCCTGGGAGCCCACCATGCCCACGCCGCCCCCTCTCTCTTCTGTGCCATGCGCCATGGGGGAGTTCCCACAGTTGTGTGTGTCTGTGCTGGGGACTCACCCTGCTTTGCTCCTGTCTGGAGCTGCCACGCTTGATGCGACAGTGGAGCCCTGCCCATGTCCGCCAGTCCCGTACCAAGAGCTGGGAGATCTGAGAAGCTCAGCTCAGGCGCCGAGCACTCACGGAGCCTGCTGGCCGCTCCTGCCTGAACCTGGCGAGGAAAGTTCGCTTGCACAGCGCTAACTTGGTGCCAGAGTAAAGGGTCTGGAGGTGGCTGAAGCCGGCGAAGGCGGGGGTGTGTGGGGAAGGGCTATGTGCAGGGGGCCCTGCCAGCCCCCCACATTCCGAGAAGCAACTGTGCATGACAGCAGAGTTCTGAGGAGCTGAACTGCGTATTTTCAGCTTTAGGTGACACCATTCTAAGCCAATAAGTATTTCCCTCTCATGACAGCAAGGTGTGACCTAGCAGGTGACATTCCGTGTGAGGAGGTTACGTGTCGTCCCACAGAAAGAGGCAATAAGCACAGTCCCAATTGGCCGCTGGGGAGCACTGCCCCTTCCGTGAGAGCCGGGAGGCCCTGCGGCCCGCTCCTGGCGGCGCCCACGCACAATGTTCACGCACACACGTCCTCTCCCCTGTGCTGCTTGCCTTTGGGGACTTCCATTCTTTTCTTTTAATTTTAAAGTGTTATTTGCTTATTCTCAACTTAGAGTTTTTAACACATCCTTTTCAAGTCTGTCTCTTCTATCATTTGAAAATCCTCTATGTAGATTTTGTTTGGCCTTTTAATATTGGATCATGGGGTTTGTCTCCCTCCTTCTCGAGTTTCGTGTGCTCTTGAGCAGGTGCCTAGTTATCTACCCTGTGACCACCTGTGTGCTGTGGCACCTTAGCATCTGCAGGGACACACGCATGAGCACATGCACACACACGTGTGCACACACATGCACGTGTGTACACATGCATCTGCACACACACATGTGCACACATGCGTGAGCACACATGCACACACACATGCTGCTCTTTGTTTCTTAGGTCTGCCTGGGTGCAGTTTTTCATGCTTAACATGGCTAACTTCCCACTGGAATTTGACACCAATGTTGTTCAAATTGGATTTTGGTTGACATCTGTGATCTTTCGATTCAGGAGAGCTTCGGACGTTCATGGTCTTGAGCTTTCCCAACAGAGCTGCTGTTGTTTGACTTTGTTTTTTAGATCCTTCAGCTGTCAGGCTCAGCACGTGTTCATCTCTTGTATCAGTTACTGCACTTTACTGAGGTGCTGTACATGTCTGTCAGAATTATAAGAAATATTTCTACACTCCTAGTCTTTTGTCTATTTTCAAGTCTTTTATAGCTGATACATGAAAGCATTGTTTTTGGTGTGCTGCTTCTATAAGATGTTTAGTAACCCATTTCAGAAAAATTATGGAGAACCTTTTCCTTAGAGATGCCCAGATGATTCCCAGATGCTGTCTTGTACATATGTGGGGAATGTTTCTAGGTTATTTCACAGAACCCTTTCCATAAACCGGGAGCTGTGAACTAATTTTATCCGTAGAAATGCATGTGAATTTCATGTTGGGAAGTGGGCAGGACCATGCCAGGCTCTGCTCTCACAGGGCTCTCCCAGTGCCCAGTCTGAGTGTCTGCAACAGCGCTGTTCTCAGAGAAGAGCAGATGAGCTCTGGCACTGCTGCCCTTGGCTAACACAGGCAGTCCTGGAAGGAGCTGAGGAGGAGCGCCGAAGCCCCAAGCCCTGCGCATGTGAGAGGGCCTGCAGGCTTACACCAGACACGCTGAGGACTTGGGCATCAGTGTCTGCTAAGGCCTTCTTGCCTGATGTTTCGTGCCTCCTCTCACCCTTTGGAGAAGCCTGCTTCTCTCTGCTCTGGACGGCTGACCTCTTCGCCCTCCCTCAGCCTCCACCCAGGAATTGAGCTGTGTGCCTCACAGCCATCACACAGGCCTGTTGCATGGTCCACACAGAGCATCTCTCCTTGCAGAGCTCACACACAGCAAGCTCATCTCAGCGTCTGAACGCCAGTCACCGTATGGTTGAATTCTCTGGTTGGTACTGTGTGTTATGACTGGTATCCAAGGCCAACCCTGACCTCAGAAGCTAAGCAGGCCTGGACCTGGCTGGTACTCAGATGGGAGGCATATGGGCTGGTTCTGAGGTAGTCGTGTTTAAAACTCTTTGTGAAATATTTATCATTTTTCTGAGTCTCATTATCCAACTTATGTTATGTTTTAACTATTTTAAACTTTATTAAAGTACTCTGACAGTTTTTAGTCCAATAATAGTAATGTTCCCACAGACACAGAGTTGCTTTTTATTCTCACCTTTGTTAATAACAGTCTGCAAGGTCACTTGCATGAACTCAAGTACAGGACTGTCTGTAGCGAGGGCTAACGGCACACCTGCTCTGAGATGCTCGGGCCTTAACCAAGGTCCTGGGCTCATTATCCAAGTTGTGTGGCCTGATGGAAATCCCTGAGAGGTCACAGAGCTGCGCCTACTGCTGGCTCTTGGCTGGTACCTGTGTGGTGAAACACCGGGCTCCAGCAAGAGGCCGGCCTGCTGCCACGGCTCTACTCTGTGAATGTAGGGTGCATTAGCAGTGGTGGCTAGCATTTCTGACGTTGAATTACTC
>PVKA01049629.1:0-13137 GCA_004027165.1 Ctenomys sociabilis | reverse complement strand
ACCCACCTACCTACCTACCCACCCACCCACCTACCTACCTACCTACCTACCTACCTACCTGATACAGGGTCTCATTATACAGTTCAGACTCATCCTCCTGTCTCCGCCTCTCCAGCACTGGGGTTACAGGTGTATACCACCACACCTGCTTCCGAGGCCAGCATGGCATATAGTACTTGGGATTGAACTTAGGTGCTTACGCTTGCCAGGCAGATGCTCAAACTGCTGAGCTATCTCCCCAGCACCAGTCTATGTCTTTTGATTGGGAAATTGAAACATTCACATTGAGAGTTATTACTGAAAAGTATGAAGTTTTCCCTATCATTGCTGTTTCCCTGTTTCTGACTTCCTTCCTCCCCCTTTCTTCCTCCATCCATCTCTCCTTTCATGTGTTCATATTCGGGCTGTAATTTATGTCTTACTACTGCTGGGCAGCCCTGATTCACATTCAATCATTCGTGCTGGGTTGAGCCATCAGTGGCACATGTATGACTTTCTCATCAGGAGATCCTTGATTACAAGTAATGTTAAAAAAGACGGTGATTTAGCAGACCAGATACATCATATTACAGTTCCCTAAGGAAAACATTAAATTGTAATAAAAATTATAATTCGGCTAATTTGTGCTATACATCAGCAGTGGTGTACTTGTAAGATTTCCATGTTAAAATTTAGAGAATTATTGATAAACTGCTCATTTTATTTAGCTTAGTTAGCTTTCTATTAGTGTCTCATAAGCTCCCTGATTATTTTAATACTTCCGTTATCTGTTTTGTTATATCTTCTGTGATCCCAGCGAGCACCTTATTCTACCTTTCCAATAATTAAGGTTTGTAACTTTCAATTTCCCGTTGCCTTTTGTGCCCCCAGGGGATCAAGAGTAGAGAGCTGGAAGTTTTGGGAAATTTTTGTTCTCTTCTCATGTTTCTGTTGTTTTCTGTTTGATTGATTTTGTGGTTAGGTTTATGGGCCCTTACAGTGGACAGAGTTTGTTGCTAGACACGTTCAGTCTGTGACAGTAGCCCTGTGCCTCTTCTGTTTTGAGGTCCAACCACCTCGTTGATTTGAGAGTGGAGGATGCATTGCCATTGGCCCAGCATTCAGCTCACCAGGAATGGATTTCAGTGTTATCAGTGTCACAAAGGTGATAATGTGTTGACAAAAGTGAAAATCCCTAAGTAGCAACAATTATGTGACATCAAACAAATCAGCAGTAGTAATAATTGGATCCTGATGTCACTTTAAGAAATAATAATGTACCACCCTTCATAGAAAAGAAATCCACATTCATCGTACAAGTAGTAAGACAACCCAGATACTGACATATAAAAAATCTGTATTATAAGTGCTTGCCTGGCAAGTGCAAGGTCCTGAGTTCGATCCCTGGTACTGCCAAGAAAGGAGGGGAGGCAGATAGTTCAGCAGACTAAAGTACCTGCTTAGGCAGTGGCCAGGTTCAGTTCCCAGTGTGCTGCCGGCCTTGCCACGGGGCATGCTGAGATAGCGATTGAGAGAGGGTGTCGTGGCGCGCCTGTATCCCAGCACTTGGGAGACTGCAAACAGGAGATCACTGTGAGCCTGATATACATATGAGAACCTTTAGGCTCTGCACTACAATTTTAAAAAAATGTACTAAGTGCCACAACTGTACCTTCACTATTAACAGGAAAGAATTCAAAGTTTAATACACTTAATGGTTATACTATTAAAAAATGAGGGTTTGGAATGGAAGGAAGCAAGAAGAAATGTGAAAAATTAAACAGTGGGAGATCAGGAGGAGTGAACAGCATGGCAAATGCTCCTATTAAGTAAAAGAACTTAGAGAATTAAAGACAAAAGCATAACAACTATAAGATGAAGGAAAAAGCGTCTTCCTGTGAGCAGCCTGAGGCGACCTGTGAAAATGCTTCACCACTGTCTCGACCCTGAAAACCCCACAAAATCATGCAAATCAAGAGGCTCAAATCTTCGCATTCACTTTAAGAACATGCATAAAACTGCCCAGGCCATCAAGGGTGTACGCATCCAAAAGGCCACCAAGTATTAGAAGGATGTCACATTAAAAAAGCAATGTGTGCCATTCCAGTGTTACAGTGGTGGAGTTGGTAGGCGTGCCCAGGCCAAACACTGGCTGGACGCAGGGTTGGTGGTCCAAAAAGAGTGCTGCATTTTTGTTGTGCATGCTTAAAAATGCAGAGTGATGCTGAGCTTACGGGATTAGATGTAGATTCTTTGGTCATTGAACTTACCCAGGTGAACAAGGCAACCAAGATGTGTTGCCGTACTCATAGAGCTCATGGCTGGATTAACCCATAAGTGAACTCCCCCTGCCATACTGAGATGATCCTTACTGCAAAGGAACAGATTATTCCTAAATGAGAGGAGAAGGTTGTACAGAAGAAAAAGTTATCCCAGAAGAAACCAAAGAAATAAAAACTTATGGCCCAGGAATAAACTAAGCATAAAATAAATGCAAATAAAATTTTTAAAAAAGAAGGTTAAAGAAAAAGGAAGGAAAGGAATACAAAAGAAAGAATATGGAGAATAAATATAAGACAACATTAAAAGGCATAGAGAAAGGAAAAAGAACAGGGGAGAAAAGCCAAGAAGGACAAAAGGAAATTCCCTAGAGTCTAATAAACCAGTTAAGAGAAAAGAGTAGGAGGAAGAAAGGAAAGAAAGAGTAAAGCCAGTACGAAAATTTCCCTCTTATGTTTATCAGTGAGTAGTTTTCTTGCTGGAGCCACAGCCTTAGAGTCAGCAGTCCCTGGTTTTGTCCAAGTAGTCTTGTAGTGTGTAGGTTCCTAAGATGCTTCCTAGTCCGTGAGACCCTCTTGTTTACCCCAGACTGTGCTGTGTCCATGCCAGTAGATAAGAAAGCCAGTTGGACCTCAGATCCATGTTGGAGGCAGGCAACAAGACAAGGGCTGTAGCATTCAATGCCAGCACTTTCGCATTCAGCTCAACTCAGGCTGGGCTTGGCCTCCCACCATGGGTAATGGAGCCTGTGTCCTTCTTGGCCTGAATTTTTGTTTTTTTTTTCTTGGCCTGAATTGAAACCCCTCAAGGGATCTTTTTCTAGCCTGCTCCCGGTCTGAAGCTGTCTCTTGGGGCTGTCCTCACCTAGTCACTGTGGGAGGATAATACTGGAAGCCATGATGTGAAGCCATTCCCCAGCGGTTCTGAGTCCAGGTTTAAGCACACAGCTCCTTCCAGAATGGTACCTGGCTAAGCACTCTTTGGCCACATGGCGGGCACCTGTGCGGCTGTCTCCTGCTGTATGTAGGGAGTCCTCCAGAGTAAAACCCCAGAATGTCCCTGAAGATTGCTTGTATGTCACTAACCCAGTTCCCTGCTTTCTTCCTGGAGTCCCCAGTGTTCACTTGATTATGCAGGGCCAGGCTGCCCTCCCCGTGCATATGTGCTGGGAGTCAGCAAGAGAGTCAGACTGCTCTGTGTCCTTCTCTGTATTGTGACTGTCTCTCAGGCTTCTCCAGAACTTTTAATTTCCCCATCAGTTCCTTCCTGATCCTGGGCAGTCTACGTGTTTTCCTTCCACACGTTATTTTCCAGTGCTTGGATCCAGATCTCTGTGGGGATAGGCTTTGCTCTGCTGACCACTCCACCATCTTGATTCTGTCATTAGTTTTTTTTAAGAACATAACATACTTTTTGTCAACTCCACCATCTTGATTCTGTCATTAGTTTTTTTTAAGAACATAACATACTTTTTGTCATAGGGAGGTATAACCATGGGATTGTTGCACCCATGCTCATTCTTTAGAATAGTTCTATTGATGAATTATTAACTTTAATTATATGAGTTTTATTATATTAAACAATGAGTACTTCATGGGAAAATCATAAAAATAAAGTATTATATTTTTAATATTTAAAAATAAAAAATTTGACATCAACTATTTTTGCTGTACAAAGACTAAAAAAGAACAACAGATAAAATTTCGTATATGAACTACAATGAAAATACCAGTAGCACTCTACAAAAAGCCTTTTTACTTCACTTAGCACACCTAAGGCAGTCTTTTTTTATAATTCATTTATTTATTTTAACCAGTACATTGTACATTGTTATTTTCTTAGTGGCTATCCATAATGCAAGAAGCAGACAGGATATCCTGTCCAAACACTTACTAGTATAAATAAGTGTATATATCTTCTCATTGAGATGTATAAATCTTCTCATTGAGTTAAGCGAAAGTAGCTATATATTTATCCTAACTATTCTGTATATACAAGTACAAAATGGTCCTTCCTTTGTATCCTCTTTTTTTGTTCAGTCCTGTCAGAGATGGACATTCCATTGGTATCTAAATACTATAGATGCATGAATTCAGCAAAACAATCCAACACAGTTCAGCAGTCCATAATAGTAGTGGGTTATCCAAAGAAGTCGTTGACTTGAGCCATTCACAGCTCAGTATATTAATATGGCTTTACTTTATATACCTCCTTTTTATACTTTTCTGCTGGATGGTTAAGACCAAGATAAAGCAAGGCCTATAGAACAAGAAATGTAACTTTTGTATCAGATAAGTCAGGTACCCTCAGGGTTTATCCTGTAACCCTGTACACACTTTGTAGATCCTTTGTCAGTGTCAGCCATGTGGATGAGTCACGGCCATTGCTTGACCAATTTGCTCTCTGTGGAAGCCTGAGAGAATGTTTTCCTTCCATGTGACTCCCCTTAGGCACACTCTACATTATGAACACTTTCCTCTGTGGCTCCATAATCTCCTTGATCAGAAAATTTGGGGCACAACTGAGTTCCATGATGTTACAGGACAGGTTCTCCTATGTCCTGAGTCTTCACTGAGCTTGAAAGGCTAGGGCCAAAATGTTGGCTGACTTTGCAGCTTTTCCTTTTCTCTAATTTTTGATCTGCAAACTTAGGTTGTTAACCCTCCAGAAGAGAAGCTTATTATTACTTTGTAACATATGCACTTTGGTTTACCCACACTATTTGTGTAAATATCAGACATCAGAGGCATAACATGGAACAGATATTTTCCATCAAGTATTGAGATATTAAACTCCTAAGGCAGTCTTGAGACTTTGCAGTAGCATGTTTTCTATACATGCACATCACTTACACTGACAGCATCGGTATTTGATTTCCTGGCCTTTTTGTGGGACATAGTCGACATGTAGCTGGTCCTGCTGTTCTGTCAGAAGGTTCTTACATTATGCAGTGTGCCATTAACAGGAACATGAAGTAAAGTCTTAAATTTTGAGTATTTTTAGAATAAACATCAACATTTTTGTGTCAGTTGCATATTTGCCTACAAGACCTAAAAGATAACATCAAAAATAAATTTCTATATGAACTACAAAGAAAATATCAATAGCATTTACAAAAACATCTTTACTTCAATTGCCATTGCCACAGCTAAATAATAAAATATCCTGTCAATAAAACGTCAAATGCGTAATAAGCGCTATGAATAGACATCTAATATTTTTATGTCTACTGTATAATTTTTTTTTTCTTGTGGTACTGGGGATTGAACTCAGCACCCTGCACTTCCCAGGCAAGTGCTTATTCCACTGAGCTATTTCCCTTGACCCTTTTTTTATTTCAACTGTATACTTATAGAACTTAAGAGATAACATTAAAAATAAAAATGTTTGTGAGCTACGATGTAAACAAAAATGAAAGTCTACTCTATAAATAATCTTTGCTCTAACTGTCATACCCAAGGCAGTCTTTCAGCGCAACAGCTACATGTTCCAGGCACACATCTCCCTCACACGGACAGTGCATGTACTCAGCTTTTCTTTGCTGTGTGGCAGGCCATTCTTGTCACCTCTCTTCCCTTCCTGTTTAGTCAGGATCTTCTTACTATGTTGTACAGTGTGCACTTATCAGAGAGATAAGGTAGCAATAAAATGTCAAAGTGTAGTGAGTGCTTAGAATAGAAATTGCCTACAGAGTGAGCTTAAGGCCAGCCTGAACCGCACAATGAGACCCTGTCTCAAAAAGACAAAAAAAAAAAAAGAATAGAAATTGCCATTTTCACATCAGCTGTTCAGTTGATTACAAAACCTAACAGGCAACGTCAGAAATAAAAGCGTGTGTGAACTACCATGGAAATGCTAACGACAGTCTACCACAGAAAGAAGCTTTCTTTAGCAGTCACACTCAAGGTGGTCTTCAGACATGAAGATTTCACATCCTACCTGCGAGTATCATTTATACTCGTAGCGCATACGCTTTGTTTTTCTGTTGTTTCTTATAGGGCACAACTTACATTCTTTTCATTCTCCTGTTGTCCTAATAGATCCTTGTGATGCTGCACCTGCCTGTTCACCTGCAGCTCACCAGTGTGATCCATAATTGTTTTGTGCTGTTTCCTGAGCATAAACATTTGTTTTTCCTCTGCTGTAAAAGATCTCTTATGAGCTCCAGTCCCAATCCTCTTAAGAAAATTTCTCCATGGTATTTTGGGCTTCTTTTCTTTATAAACTATCAAATTATGTATGCCACACATGTTTAGAATTGAGTAAAACACAACCATTGGCCAGTGCTTTGTGTGACATAGTTACTGTGTAACTCACCAATGTCTGCTCTGCCTTTGGTTTTGTTGTAAAATGTTTCCATCTCAGGCTTCCATTTTGTTGAGGGTTTTTTTTTTCCTGCAGTACCCGGAATTGAACTCAGGATCTTGTGCTTGCCAGGCAAGTACTTATTCTACTGAGCTATCTCCCCAGCCATGTCGAGGTTTTGCTATCAGTATTTTTACCATCGTGAAATGTTGAGATCAGCAATACCAGTTGTTTTTCTTTGTCATATACAAAGCCACTGTTGTATCTTTCTGAAATCCGAAGATTGCACTATACAGTTCTTTGTTTCGAAATTGCAGCATTTCATTTGGAAATTCTGCTTTGTTCCTGTGTACAGTACCTGCACTGATCTTGTGCTCAAGTTGTAGGATCAGCTGGAACCTGGTAAGCCAGCTGTGGAATGTCACATTCCTATTAGTTCGGGAGATGGAGCAACAGGGTGGTCCACAACATCATTTGCTTTCTTAATGTGTGAATCAGGGCCTGACGGCTGAGTCCCAGAATGCATATCTAAACTGAAAGCATGGGAAGTGTTGCATCTGCAGTGACATCACTTTCTCCTAAGTCTTTCACATTGTTGCAGTTACTATGAGAAATCCCTGCTAAGGATAGAAGACCTGTGAATATTTTCACTTCAGCTAGTGAGCTGTCATAATGAGTACATTTTTTGGTATGACTATTGGTGCACACAGAACATTTTACTTGCATCTCAATCTTTGTATGTTTCACAGCATCCTGCAGCATTTTGTCTGTTACATTTTCCAACACTGAATTTCAGTGTTGGCATTCTATCTAAGATGTTTCACCCAAGACTCTGATTAAATTTTAGACTTAGTTCTAATGTTGGATCATTCCATTTGGTTGCATGACCATTTCCCAAGATTTAGACTCGTCATCTGTGTACTCACATTCTTTGTTATCTGAATAAAGAAGACCTGCATTCCCTGTGTCTGTGTCAGTTGACTCTTGCTTCCTTTCACTTTCGTAGGAATTTTGGCTCCCATGGCCAATGTCAAAGTCATTCTTATGATCACCTGCCCATAGTCCTCTTCAGTTATAAAAAATATATTTGACTGTAACAGATCATCTTCATCATGCATGAATAATCTAGTGATTCAATTTTGACTTCTTTCAAAACTTGCAAATCTGTTTTTTCATGTGCTATTATACTGAATTAGGTTACCTCTATCAAAAAAAAAAAAAATCTAAAGAAAACTTAAAAAAAAACAAATCCTGGAGTGGTGTGGGTATATTGCACCCTCTGTAATGTGCAGGTAAACTAATACAAAAACTTCCCCAGAGCATTACATGAGTGCAAACCCTGGTTTGACACTTTGCACAGGTACACACACCTTGCTTTTCGTCATATCAAGTGAATAAAAAAAAAGGTTGCTTTCTATAGCCCTCAGACAGCTGTTGTTATGCTAAAGTAAAAATTTACAGTAGAAGAAGAAGTGATAGGTTTGTGGAACCCTATGTTATGCTTTAAATGAAAGGGAATTAAGATTTCCTAAATGGATTATGTCCTGGGACCTTCCTGGTTTCATGTCAGAATAAAATAGAATGATGCTGTGAAACAGACCTTCACATAATTAAAAGCCCTACATACCATTAATAGGCTCCTGCCTTTCTCGGATCCCATTCCCAGATTGGGCCAAACTGAAATGCTTGTCTTCCCATAGCCAAGAAGTTACAGGCAGTTCCCTTTCAGAAACTGAGAGACAGAAAACAGGTACTCCTTGTACTCCATTGCTCTCCTAGCCAAGGTTGCCAGAATCTGGCTGACACAGCAGGTGCCAAATAACTGAGGGATTTGTTACCACTCTGGTCATCCTCAGAAAACAATGTCAGAATCTTGACTTGTCCCACTGTTGATTACATAGTGGTTGGTAACCAGCCAGCCCAGGCCACTGCCTGTACCCTGTAGGCCCTAAAAAGGGAGTCTCTTGGCTGCAGCCCAGAAGCATGGTCAGCTCTTGGTAGGTGCTGTGCCACATATGCTGTGGAAGTGAGTCTTGGGGTTCTGCTCCCCCCCATAGAAGACAGTGAATGAGATGTCACAGAGTAAGAAGGCCAGCTCAGATTCCTCAGGAAGTTCACTGAGGGTACTTAACATCTGGATCAAGATGGCTATGAAAATAGTCACAAATGTGAAGAAGTGTAAAATGCATGCCCCAAAATTTACATTCTTGTCAGCAACTAGGAAAAGTATTTGCCACAATTGCAGTGTTTCATAGTCTTAATAGAAGCATTGTATAAGGAAATAGGAGTCAGTATGTGGTTACAGCTATATACCTCTAAGTAAATTGTACAATTATATAGCACTAACAGTCATATTTTCAGATTTTAATTATTTGAAAAGCCCCATGTTCCAGAGTGATAGCACTTTATACTCAAATGTGATCCTAAATACTTGCATACTTTATGCCTGTATTTGGTTCAAAGGAAAAAATACTGAAAGGAAACCAATCATAAAGAATTACACAGTTTTTATCCATGCAATGAGAATATGGGTGATAGGTACATTCCTTTGTAATAGTCTTTTTTTTTTTTTCAGACTTTAAGAAACCAAATGTTAATTTGCAAATCAGAAAACAAAACCAACACTAAAACAGAAGATACATCTGCTGAGTAAAGCTTTGGCTCTTCCTTAAAAGCTCAAGTTTATATTTTAGAATGGACAAACATGAGGCCAAGGTAACTTTTTCAGAGACAGACAAAGTATCTGCTGCCTTTCCTAGCTAGCAGGAAGAGGAGGGGACACGTCCTTTGGCAGCTGGAAATGGTCCTTTCAGCTTCAGCTCTTTACTTTCCAGGAGAACCCACTGGGTGGGCAGCCTGAGCCTTCCCCGGGGTCTTTGGGAGAATGCTGCCACCTCTCACACAGTTCTGCCCATAGCATGCCCACAGTGCAGGTGTGTGGTTGGCAGCCCCTGCTCACCATTCGAGTTCATGCAACATTAAGGGACCAAGGACTCTGCCTGTGCTCCAACGTAGGGTCTCAGCGCAGTTTTCCTACCTGGCCGTTTACCTAGTCCACCTCACTAGGTGTCCTCAGAAAGAGCCAGCATCATGTTCAAAATGTCCTAAAACACGAGTCCTTACCTCCTGGGGCATGCTTAGTGCTGTTGCTGTTCAGGAAGGGTTTCAGCACACCTCTGATTAGAGGAGCCTGGCTCCCTGAAATTCTCCAGAAAACACAGCAGAGCTTTCCAGCCACAGAGGGGTAGGCATACGTGGGTAGGCGTACGCGAACCCTACCCACGAGGGTACTGAGGCTCCTAGAATGAGGGTGGAGGCCGGAGTCCCGCTCGGAGGCAGGGCACCCTGGGTCTCGGCCTGCATGAGCGCCCTGTGGGCTGTGTGACCAGAATGTTACTTCAGCTCAAGCACACGTCCCAGGATGGTGACATTTTTATTTTTCAGCAGAAAATTCTCCTTTTTTATTTTAGTTAGGTTGACATATCTTTATTAATCTTAGACTTTGAGAAGAAAACCCTTAGGGGTATTATTTTTTATTAAAGCCGATGGTGGCAGTTTTGCCTTAACCCTGTTTATTAAGATTTTGATCATTATTCATGATTTGAGTTATAGGAATTTAATTTGTGTTGTGAGGACAGGGAGGGAATTTGGCACATGCTGGGCAGCCCTCACCTCCCCAGAAGTTTAATGTTCAAGTTAAAGGGTACACATGGAAAGCTCAGCTGAGGCAGGGACGCCTGCTGTGCTCACTCTTGTCATTCCCGAAAGCACACCGAGAGGGCCTGCCATCCTACAGCTGCAAGTGTCGCTTTCCCTGCTCGAGTCCACTTTGATATAGTAGATTTTCCATGGATTTTTAGCTCTCTTCCCCAAGTGCAACCTTGTACAATTCTCTGTGATTTTGTAAGAGCAAACTAACACAAACTATGTGGATTATAAGAAAGATTAAGTATGATTCTCATATTTTTGAGCTGGAATGAGTCAAATGTAGACGTCGCAGAAAATGAAAATAAGCCAATGTTGGATTAGAAGATAATTGGTAATTTGGGAATTAAGTCTTACCTAAATTTTTTTTTTTGATGTCTGACCTAAATTTTTTTCTGTTAATAAAATGAGTAAATTTGAGATTGGACTATAGACTTAAAATAAATATGTAATTTAAACTCACTTTCAAAAATGCCTTCACTGTGATTATAATCAACACAGAGATTCTTATTTATGTAACCGGTATAGTTTGTCATGGAAGTTCAGAAGGGTTTTAGTTTTTAATGTATAGATAGGATCCATAAAATCTTAAATGTGAGCAGCATTTGTGTTTCTTTTTAAAAATTATTTATTTATTTATTTATTTATTTGGTACAGGGTCTCATCATGCAGCTCAGATTCATAGTGATCCTCCTGTCTCAGCCTCCCCAGCACTGGGATTACAGGTGTGCACTGCCGTTTCTGGTTGCAGGGCTGGCATGGCACATGGAGGGCTCTGGGGCCAGCATGACATAAGGTCCGAGGGATCAAAGCCAGACCCTTCTACCCTCTACACTGTGCTCGTGCTTATGTGGGTCACAACATGGGGTTGTGTGCTTCCTTGCCTCCTCATCACCACCTTTCTCCAAGGTGTAGCTCCAGTCTGCTTCTGAGGTCAAGATCAGGGGCTCTGAGGATGGCTGTGGGTCAAGGCCACTGTGCTGTGGTCTCTGCTCCTGTGGTTGTCTCACATCTGCAGGACTTTTTCTTGGCAGCCTGTCAGAGCAGTGGCTTAGGCTGTGACTGCAGGCTCTGCTTCAGGACCCAGGACCCAGACCTGGGGTGGGGAGGGAGGAGTGGAGGAGCTGCACAGGAGACCTGGTAATGTGGTGGCACTGGACAGGTGGTGCTTAGCTCTGCGGTGTCCCCAGTGTTCTGCTTTTTAGTTCATGAAAAGTGCACTAAGGCATGTGCCGTTGCTCCCCATGTGCGTGATCAGCACCCCACACTCTGCAGTTAGAAATTTTCAGAGACTTCAGTCATGTGCATGAGTGTGTGCACAGTTGCCATTTTAGAGCTTCCTTTCATTCTTTTTTTTTTGTCTTTTTGAGACAGGCTCTCAGTATGCAGTTCAGACTGGCCTTATGCTCACATTGTAGCTCAGGCTGGTCTCAAACTCACAACAATCCTCCTGCCTCAGCCTCCTGAGTGCTGGGATTACAGGCATGTGCCACCACGCCTGGCTCCTTTCATTCTTCTACTGTGTGGCTCTTTGGTGCACACGGGCCTTTGAAGAATTCAGCATATGAAGGTAGGCTGGCTTGCAGTCACTGTGCCAGAACTGTCCTTCCCTCTGTGGTAAGCAGGTCTGTCCATATCCCATATCCCCCTCTGGGTTTTAAAGGACATTTCTGAACTTATTTATTTCTTTTTCACTTGGCTGTTAGTCGGCTTGTGTGTTGGAAGATCCCTCCTTGAGAAGTAGTTCCCGCTTCTGGCTCCTCCACTGCCTCTTCTTCCTCTTCCTCCTCCTCCTCCTCCTTCTCCTTGGGGCATCTCTCTGGTCTGAGCCTCCCTGGTGAGGGCCCTGCCTGCCATCCTGTCTGCTCCTGGCCCTTCCCACTCCCCACCCTGCCTGCTGGTCCTCTCTGCCACACTGGGGCCAAGAAAAGCACAGGTGCAGAGCCTGGCCCCATCTCTCTGGCTCAGGGAAGGGTGCGGGGGCGACAGCTCTGTGCATCTGGCTCTGAGGAGCGTCTTGGAACTGAGCTGAACCAGGTCTCGCATGCCTAGGAAGTGCTGTGCAGCCCCCAGCAGGCGCCATTGGATCTTGCAGAGTAAATCATAACAAGCACTATGCTTAGAGCAGCACCGTTTATCCCAGGGGTGAATTCTGCCAGGAGGCTTCTTTCCAGAGGGGAACAGGAGGGGGCAGAGCGAGGAGCGCAGCTCACATGCCTGCTGCATGGAGGCCCTGGCTGCCTGCACCTCCTGCTGATTGTTCTCTTGAAGCAAGTTCTCCTCGACAAGAGCTCTCATTGGCCCGGTGCTTAGTAGCTTTCCCAACATTTATGAGGTGCTTGTATTTACCAGGTGCCGTCTGAACATCAGGCCCCCGGGCCAACTCCTCCCACTTCCTGGGCTCCTTTGCGTCACGGGCATTCAGGGTGCCCCATGCCCTAGAGCCCACACCTCTAAGCATTCAGGAAACACTCTGTGCCAGCCTGCAGCTCACGTGGCGCAGGCTGTGCATCAGTGCTCAGAAAGGGGTGGAAGCCACACCCAGCCTTCTTCACTGTGGAACCCGTGGAAGCAGTCAAGAGGGAGAATGGCTTTGCTTTTGCCGAACGTATTTTAGAGCAAGCTCATCAAATGCATTGCTGCTTTATTTTCAGCTTCTCCCTTCTACAACACCCACGCTAAGCCGAAGGCATTCCCTGCAGTGTCCGCCTCCACTGAGGGACAGCGTGGCAAGGCGGTGCTGCTGTTGTGTTTGAGGCAGGCCCTGAGAAGCAGTGTTTCTTAAGTTCATTTTCCCCACTATAAAGCTCAAGGTACATTTCCTTCCATGTTATTTTAGTTCTTCAGAAATACACAAAGCCAGTTTTC
>PVKA01049628.1:0-13138 GCA_004027165.1 Ctenomys sociabilis | reverse complement strand
GTACAGTTGGGATAGATAACACTGTGCTTCTACATAATTCTATGATAGGCAAGATCTGCACTAATGGTGGTTGGACAGGATATTATGTCGGCTTTTAGTGCTATGGTCATCCACTAGGTAAATAATTATTGAATTTTTGATATAATTCAGCTATAAAAAAACCTGTAAATATAATATCATGTATGCACCTTGTACAATATCAAAACGTTATGAAAACAGTTTGCAGTGTATTAATTCATCGACTCTGTATGGTTAAGGTGTTTTGAAACTGTCTGACTGACATTTGTATTTTAATAAAATAAAAATAAATGGAAAAAAAAAAACAGTGCAGCTTATTCCACACTGCAGATCTAGGAAAACCAAGTTCCCAGAGCTGCACTTTGACCAGGCCGGAGGTGTTTAACATAAGAAGGTGCTGGTGGTCTGCAGAACCAGGGATACCCAGGGCTTTTTCCACCCTGTGAGCTCTTGAACTTTCTGCTGCCCTCTGCTCAGAACCCTTTGTGTAAATCTTCTCCCTGCTGAGTTGGGGTGACTCCTCCCTGCCTGGCATCTGGGACACAGAATACACTGGCTGAGTCAGTGCCCAGTAAATGAAGTGACAAATAGACCCCAGAGCCCTTCTGTGTTGTTCAGAAATCTCTGCAATCTAATATAAAACACTCAGGATAAGATTATGATTTTTCAGAATTGTTTTGGGGAGAAATTACCTAAAGAAAGCTATCAGGTATTTCACACAATTAACAGAGAGCTTGAATTTTCATTCCTAAGGGACACTATGTTATTTAACAAGTTGCATCATAAATCCAGAAACTGTATTTTTCTACCATTTGTTCTCTGTAGCTTCAGCCCCAAAGGACTTTATGTGGATTAAAACAATGTGCATACAAATTGCTTGTATTGAAGAAAATCAGACAACCGTTGGATCCTGAGCAAGATGCAAGCATAAATCTATTCAAAGTAATTCTAAGGCAAAGTATGAAACTAAGATAATTTTCAACCTAACTTCTGCATTATAGTATAAAACTCTATCCAACTCTAATTGAAATTACCTAAACATATGACAGTGTCTTAATATTTTATGACGCTAATCATGAGTTTCAGTCACAGATTTTATTCAGCATGTTGGGAGACTGATTTTAATTATTCAGCAATAATTATTGAGAAAGGCGCACAGTCAGTGAGGCTTGGCCTTGTTGTCTCAGGTGTCACCGCATCTGTCCCGCTTATGTCTTCCATACCCATTCTCCAGTCAAAAGAATGCAGACACGTGGCCCAGAGGAACAGGCGAGAGACTGGCTTCACCTCTGCGCTGTTTAGAACATCACTGCCCTCTGACTGGGGCTATTTTTCACACACAAATGAGAGAGAAGTCAGCTGTCAGGGGTCATGCTGGAGGAGCGGGACCCAGATGTGTCCCCTGCAGCTCTGCTCACGCTGCACTTGTCAAAGGAAGCAGGGAGGAGCCCAGGCTCAGGCCCAGCTAGTGTGTGGGAGAGTTTCTGCGCTTCTCTGTGCCCGCTGGACCTCTCCGGAAGACCAAGCCTAAGCCTGCCGTGGGAGTGAGACCTTCTGCTTGCTCTCGGGAAGCAGGGAGAACATGCTTTTTTCATGGGTGCCAGCTGTTCAGGCCAACGATGCTAAGATCTGGGTCCTGAGCACCGAGGAGAAAAATTGAACTTGCAGTGTTTTTCTCCACCTTTCCAGGGACCTATCTCTATTTGGTTCTGTTGGTGACACACAAGTGCCCTTGAACCCTGGCGCGCAAAGATTTGGAGCCCTAGAATGGGGGAGGGGCCAGCAGGATTGCCTCTCTCCTCCTCTGCCTCCATTTCTCCGCCTTCTCCCCTTCCTCCCTCTTCTTCCTCTCTATTCTTTTTCCTTCTTCTTCCACGATCGTGTCTTCCTCCTCCTTCTTTGTAGTCTCTTTCTTGCCCTCCTTCCTCCTCCCCCTTCCTTTCTTCTTCATTTCCACTCACTCCTCTTCCTCAGTCCTCTCTTTCTTCCTTAATTGCTCCAAGAGCTTTTTGGAAACCAGTGGCCGTGGACAGCGGCGAGGGGCAACATGGACAGGGGCCCTGTGCCAGCCGCAGGGGAGTTGCCATGGAGAGGAAACCACGGCCCAGTGAGGGGATCTTGTGGAGCCCAGATCACCTACAGTTGGGGCGAACTCAAGAAATGAACCAGCATATTCCCTTATTATGTTTATAGAGATTATAAAGGCATATATTTTACCCACATTCTGATTTTTTATTTATTTTCCAAATATTCAGTACTTCTTTGTGCCAAGAATATTCATGTACAACTCTGTATGTAAATATAATCTAAAGGAAACATTTACCTGAAAAAGTTTCAATGTTATTGAGAATTTGAAATAATCACTTTCGTGTTCTTTGTATAATTCCTTTTCATTTCATCAACATAGACATGTAATTCTAGAATTGATAGCCAGATGTCTATTCACAAAGCTGTGTTTCTTGAAAGTTCAAAAAGAAACTTTTAGTGGCTGTAACTTCACAACTATCTCAGTTACTTTTCTGTCCTTGCTGGGACAAATATCCAACACTCAAAATTAGGGAAGGGCCAGGCCAGGGAGATAGATCAGTGACAAGCATAAGGTCCCAAGTTCTATCCCTGCTACTGAAAAAAAAAAAAAAAATTAAGGAAGGAAAGGTTTATTTAGCTCACAGTTAGTGGAGATTTTAGTCCACATTCAGCTGGTTCTGCAGCCAAGTGGCACATGGCAGAGGGCAGCCTTCCATGGTGGTGGCAAAGAGCAGAGGGCGAAGGGAGGGGCAGGAGCTCAGGCCGCTGGCCGGCCTCGCTCCCATCCTCACCTTGTAGTGCGGATTACCTGCCCAGGGCGGGAGCAACATCCACGCCCACAACAATCACAAACTGCAGAAGCTGCCTGATGAAGCTTTGGGGGCGGCACCTATCTACAAACCGTAATAATAAGCTATATTTCTGAGGGAAAAAAGTGAAATAGGACCAAAATGCAGAAAGAAAACTTAAACGAGGTTAATGCATCATCCTGATAAGTGTTTACTGAAATAAAATTCAATACGTCTTTAACTTGAAAAGTATTGCTGAAAATGTCCCAACAGCTGTAACATTTCTGATCAGGCTGCCAGAGGCGTGTGACAGCCGCCGAGGCTTCCCCCATCCACCAGCACTGTGCGTCTCCACGCAGCTCAATTGCTTGCCTAACTGGGGGTATCTTACCCTCGGTACTGGCAGCACAGCCTATGTAAAAATGAAAGGACAAAGCTCAGGCTGTAGTACTGAGGGGTGAAAATGTGGGGGGTCCAGAGTTACTGGAGTTATTGTCCACTTAGAACATAGCACTAAACATAACTGAAGTGTTTCCTGCCTGGCCAAAAGAGCATATCAGAAACAGGAAGTATCTCCTAGATTTTGATTTGGCCACTGGCCAAATGATAATTTGCTTTTATTTCACTTAGCTAGGTAAGTGCTATGTGTATTTAGTAATTTGAAAGGCATAGTTGTTCAAAAATGCACCCATTTTTAAAAAATTTGTTTCAACAAACTTTTTAAAGCCACGTTGTAGTGTTATTAGATGATTACTTAAAATTGCTTTAAGTGCAGTATTAGCAAGTGTATTCAGAAGAACGTGGCTGAACGCAGAGAAATACCGTGGCATACTGAACACACACAAATATCGTGGCATCTGAGCTTCTGCAGATGCCACGGAGACAGTTCCTGTGAAGTGGCATTGGAAAGTTACTCTGTGTGGTTTTGTTTTGCTCAGCCTGTGGACATGCAGGATGTGCCTAAGGGGCTTGTTTTGCTCCTTTAATCCTTTTTCATATAAAATCATTGTGTTTAATATTTCACTTCCTAATGAATTTTAAATATAAGTAATATTGTGATTTTCAACCATCCTTTTCAAATAGCCCTAGTATTTGGTATTTTAGTAAGCTTTTCCTTCAGTCTGAAATCACTTGAAATTACAGTTGTACGTAAGATGATGAAGTCGCAGAGGAAATTCTGATCAGCAAGCACTTTGCCCTCCTTCGATGCCCTGTAGTCTTATGCACAGCATCACCCATAGGAGGGAGTGAACGTTGTCTGCACGCAGTACAGCGGGTGTGGCTCATTGGCCTTGGACGGGGCAGAGGGACATAGCTGGGTGGCCCCTGTATAGGAGCCACGCATCCCCTTCAGCACAGCGCATGCGCAGGCAGAGCCCACCGCAGGCCTGGGTTCCAATCCACAGGCTGCTGCTCCATGTTCACACCCCACCGCGTTTATTCCAGATCCTTTCTGCCTCCCTCCCTCCTGGAGCATCGGTTCACCCAGGCAATTGTGTTTCCTTCTGGAAGCATTATCTCTCCAAGGGGCTCCGGGATGAAGGCGGGCGATAAAATTAAAGAGTGATATTTTTATTCCTTCCCTTTAAGGGGACTATAATTTCTGTGTTTGGCTTGGAGGGCTCTTGATTGGATTTCTCATCTGAATGAGCAAGCAGCCACCCAGGTGGAGAGCACTTCACATTTCAGCACCGTGTAATTCCATTTGGAAGGTCAGGGAAAGGCGCTTGGAGGTGCATGTCCAAGAAGATTTCCTTGCTGAAAAATCCCAGTTTTGGGTTCCTGGCTTCCAGCGTAAACAGGCTCCAGTGAGGCTAAATGTCACGTGTCAGGGCAGCCGCAGAAGTCTCTTTCGTCTTTTATACAAAATGCTACAAATGAGTGATCTTTTCTTCCCATACTCGGTTTACACATCCAGAAGCAGCATGTATGCTATCGTTTTCAACTATCAGTGGATTGCAATACGTATGAGGAATGTGTTAAAAGTTATTGATCTTGTCTGGTTAGATTTCTTGGTGAGTTTTCAGTAATCATTTATAGAAAACCTATTCTGTGCAAGGGACTATACAGTGAACAAAAGTCAAAAAAGCCTGGTTTTAGATATATACAAAGTTTGTCTATAAAAAGGACTGCACAAACTTATCAAATTTAATTCACATCATGTTAATTGATTTCTAATTGTAGTATTCACGGGCCTGACTAGCCAAAAGTGTCCTTTTCGAGGTTTTAATGCCTATCAGGTCCAAACTACTGCCATAAAGAAGGATAAGCTTGGGTCATTCCTAGGAAAATGTCATTCCTAGGACACAGCCTGAGACCTGAACGTGAAATGAAATGAATCAGAAATGGAGGTTAAGTATCTCATGGTTTTTCTTATGTGAGAAATCCAAAGTAGAGATGGGTTTAAAAGCAACAAGGAAGGTGGGTGGTGGGACATGAAGATGTGGAAGCTGAACAGCTGGGACAAGGTGAGGAGAGATGGATGAGGGAAGGGAGGGGAGAGGGAAGAGAAGGGAATGGGAGGGCAAGGGCAGGAAGATGGAAGGGACAGAAAGTGAGTAGGGGAGCAGCTGTGATCTGCAAGTGCTGCAGCGAGGTTTGGATGTGTACATTTGCTAGGTATTTCAAAGATGTACTAGAAAAGGCAGCGTACTCTCGTGTTCTGTCCTTCCTCTGTGTGCCTATGTGTGTGTGTTTGCATACTCAGAAAAATGTTCATGAGGGAATTTAAAATACTTCAATAAATTTCTTTAAATTATTTTGTTCTTTAAAAATCTCCCATCTCTTTATTCAAGATCCTGAAAAACGCTTAATCACTACATGAACTTCTCATCTTAAAGCCCTTTCAAATTGTGGAGCTGAAATCCAGCATTTCCCAGTAAGGGAGCTGACATGAGTTTCTTCATAAACTTCTATTCTTATAACACTACTTCTGGGGGCCTGAGCAACAGATGGGGCTGGGCAGTGTGGTGGTGGGGGCCCTGGACAGCAGCCATGGGCAGGAACCTGGAGACTCACGTAAGCGCATGCAGAGGTGGCAGATCTGGGTTGGCCCTGAATTAAGCATAGTGCATTTTGTTTACTCACCAGCTGTGGGACTGTCAGCTTATTTAGAACATGGACTCTCTCTGGGGCATTCTACACTTTCTCATTTTCTGCAAAGCCAAAGAGGTGCTAATAACTACATAAGCTGCCAATTGAAGAATAGTCCCATGCATGAGCATCTGTGCCATCCACAGGACCTTCAGAGTAAGCAGAATATGTAAAGTTAAGGAAGGGACACTCATGCGTGGTAGCGTCTACAAGAGCTGTCGCAGACTGCTTCCTTGAATGATACACTCACAGCATGCATTTGCCCACATGTTCACTGTTCTGGAATACTTGGAAACCTGAGCCATTTTCAACCCAAATTAATACAAGGACAAAGGAAAAGTGTGTTTTTGAGTGTGTGAGTGTTTTACTTATTTATTCTTATGTATTTGGTTCACGGTCTCACTGTGCAGCTTGGACTCATAGTGATCCTCCTGCTTTCAGCCTCCCCAGAGCTGGGATTACAGGCACGCATCACCATGCCCAGTCTCTGTGGCTGGCTCAGCACAACTGGGGATGGGGCTGGCATAGCATGTAGTGCCAGGGATTGAACCCTGGTCCCTGTGTTTGCCTAAGTTGGTGCTTAGTCCACTGAACTATCTCGCTGGCCCAGTTTATTGTGTTTTAAGTGAGGTTCTTGGTTTCCTGGTCTTCCATTAAATGAAATTAAAACCTGAATAGTTCTTCTGTTAGTCCAATACTTAGTGAAAGTTTGGGCTATTCACACTCTCTATTATATTCTAGACTAACAAGAATTTAGGTAATTGCTTTTGGCATTCTCAAGATGAATTTCTAACAAATTGGATAAAAGAAAAAAGTACCCAGAGGCAAGCAGTTAAACTTTCCCAAAGTCACAGAGGTGATTAAAAGAATTGATCTATGTTAAAACACTTTAGTTCCTCCAGCTAAATTTTTATAAAGTAATCACATAACTGCATTTTGTAAATAGTAAATAGTACTGCAGGATCAAGAAGGCAGCTCAGCAGTGTAAGTGCCTGCCTGGCAACACAAGGTCCTGAGTTCCAGCCCTGGCTCCTTCCCCCGCAAAAAACAGTACTGTGTAAAATGTCTTGTATCAGGTATTAGGGCATTTTTTTCTTTTTTTTTTTTTTTTTCTTTTTCAAGATGAAACACACATATTTCCCGGCATCTGGGCTTACTTCAAGAGTCAAATTACTCAGGTGAATATGGCTTAAAATTTAGTCTCATCCTTCCCAGCATAGTGAGTAGATATATGGTGAGGCAAAGACTAGAACGAAAAACCAAAGATGGTTTGAAATCCTCACAGGGGCCACCCTTCTCTGCAGTGGAGATAATTACCAATCAAAGTGGAGACAAAGGAGGAGCCAGGATCAAAAGGACATTTGCTCCTTCCTCGCTCAAACCTGTGCGGCTCCAGGTGAAATATGGGCTCCTAGAAAAACAACCAGAAAGACTTTGTCAGTGCCACGTTTAGTAGAAATTCAGTTGCTTTGATACGACACACTAAAACAAATCCTTCAAATACTGTTCCAGTACCAAGTGACTCAGGGCCTCGATGGGCTTTGCAGAGAAGCCCAGGAGCTCAACACTCTTTTTCAAAGGGGACAAGTAATGAAAGAAATTAGCAGCTTTTGTCATTTGAACAAGAAATATTGGTTACCAGGAGACTTGTCAGTTAACTATTCCAAAGCAGCTGCGATGTGATGAAAAAATGACAGGACATACAGTGATCAAAACAGCATTCTGATCACATACCCAGAAGTGCCCAAGGGGCTGATGGTCATGAACAGTTTGGAAAGTGACAGTGATAAAAGTTCCTGCCAGTTGTCCAGAATATTTATTTTTGATCATTTGTATTTGGTATTTAATAATGCAAGGAATGATTAATACATGGTTCTAGGATATGGATCAAATACCACATCAAGTACAATATTACATTTTATTTTTTAACATATGGTTTCACAAGAGTAAGAGATAAAGGGCTGGCCAAATAGCTCAGCAGATTAAAGTGCCTGCAAGCAGGCACAGGAGCCTGGAGTTCGATCCCTGGCTTGCCGTGCCCCCGGGGTACACTGAGATGGTGATTGAGACTGGGTGTGGTGGCATGTGCCTGTCATCCCAGCTCTGGGGAGGCTGTAAACAGGCAGATCACTAGGAGTCCAGTCTAGTAATGGGACCCTGAACAGCCTGTATACCCTTCCCTAAAATACAAAAAAAAAAGAATAAAAAATTAAATATAAGTATTTTGATAAGATACTATTTTATTGACTTTTATTTGAAGGATATAACCACAGATTTTTTCTGAATGTTCTTGAGTTGAGAATTTCCATGATTAGACTTTTCTTTTATGATTAACCTCCACAAAGTATAAGCAAGTTATTTAGAAAAGCAATAGTTGGAGTCACTACTGAAAATCTGTAAAAGAAAACTGATTCCCAGTGAGTGCTGCTGCTGCTGCTGTTGCTGCTACAGTGACAGCAGCTGCTGCTCACTTTGGTGCCCGTGGGAAGCCTGTCTCTCAAAAGTGGGGACCTGGGCACAACTCCAGAGCACTCAGCAGCCACTCTGCCTTGGGGCGCTCTGCTGGGGCTTTTTCTGAACCTAGCTGGCCATCTCTGTTACTGCACGTCATCTGTTCTGGCCAGGCCTTCTGGTCTCTTCCAATACACTTTCCTCCTCATCTCTCGTCTTTCCAAGTCTCCACCCTGGTGCTGCCAAGCCAGAACCTTCCAGTAAGTGCTGTCTTCTGCCTACCGCTGTGAACCTGAGGTCCCAGCCCCGGATCTGACACATGGAGTTTGTGCTAATGGGCCTCAGCTCAAGGGCATGGCTAAATCAGAGTAGCTACAGAATTTTATCTTTTCAGCTGTTGTCCACAAAGTGGAGAGCTTGAGAGGCAATAATTGGAGAAATATCTGTGTTCATTTCACATAGGCAACAAGTTGCAAAGGAGACAATACAGCTGTGTCCAAATGAGAAGGGATCATAGGTCTGCTTGGAAAACATAGGATGGAAGATTCACCCAAGCATACAGTCCAGGTCTATGGCACTGCCTCGTGAGGGGAGAGCCCACGCGTGACGATCTGACACCTGCTTACCTCTTCACTCACTGCTGCTTCATAAAATTTTAGAAAAGGAACAGTTAGTAGAGTCTGTACTTTACACTAGCTCCAGTGCCATCCAATGTCAGGTCCTTGAGTGCTCAGGAGGAGGGCTGCTGAGCTGTTTGAAATCAAGGTTTTCTGCAGGCTAAAAACAAGACGACTTCTCATCTCTAGACACTACCGAGGTTCCTGTATCTAATTGTCTCAATGACCTTGCCCTCATTGCTGGGACAAACTACCTGACACCCAGAATTAAGGAAGGAAAGTGCACAGTTTGTGGAGGTTTCAGTCCATGGTTAGCTGTCTCCAAGGCAGGGTGGCACGTGGTAAAGGTCAGCGGTGTGTGGAAGCAGAAAACAGTAAAACAGCAAGAAGTGAAAGGGAGGAGCAAGGGCAGGGAGCAAGCCTGTCCCTCCCTTACCCTGTACTGCGGCTGTACACCCCAGAGTGGGTGCAGTGCTCACACCCATAATCCCAGCATTGGATCATGAATTAATCGCAAACTTTAGAAGCCGCCCCATGACTGCACGAGGCTTTGGGGGGACAACTAGACACAAACCATAACACTAATGGACATCCAGGTTTAGGTCCCTTACATACTCAAACTGAACCTGAGGAGTGAAGCAGCGCACTGCTCATTTATTTAAGGGAACAATGCATTTGTTTACATTTAAACTGTCAAGTAGTGAGAGAAACAGAAAATGTGAGCTGAAAAGAGTTTTGCAGTTTGTAGAAGCCCAGAATGTGGGTAAGGAAAATAGTCACAGTTGCTGGCAAACTGATAATTTTTCTCAAGTAGACATCATAATCCAGGATCCTGAGAACACTGTGGTTTGTGAATTTCAGAGTGTGTCTGTGGTAGTGAGTCCCTGGTATATCCGTGTGGTACATTTTCAGGAAGAGGTTGATGAAGTCAACAGCAAATCAGATTCACCCGGAAACCCGAAATCCTAACATGGACATCTGGTGCTTAGTGGACTGAAGTTCCACTTAAATAATTAAATGGAACATGGTACTATTCACAACTTTTTATTTATGTATGAAATACTGGTGTATGCAATACGTGGTTATTTGAATATTTGAAAAAAACATGTCCTTAGGAAACCTCAGATCTGAGAAGAATATATGAGCACTAACACTGAACCCTGATGCATGGTAGGGTGACATCTGCATCTCCTCCAGTGGCTGCCTGGCTCTGTGTGGCACACCCTATGGCTGCGTCCCACTGTCGTTCCATGTACTCAGATGCACCGGCGGGCAAGCAGCCCTCACCTCCCGCGGGGACTTCACCACCTGCCACAGCTGCTGACACAGCCTCCGGGCCCTGCAAGCTCTTCACAGCACTGGCGCAGCTCTCTAGCCTCAGCCACCTTCAGAGTCACAGCCCTCTTGCATTTTAAAAACCGATTATTCCTCTCCCTTTGCTGCTCCAATGCACAGTCCACTGGGGCAGCACCCTGACCCCTATTTCCCAACTTCCCCTCTCTTGAGTGCAGCCTCCTGATCAGTGCTGGACAAAAGTAGCCAAGCACAGGTGCTGCTATGGTGGTCTGCACCCATGCCCAGCACCACAGGGTGCTCCAGATGGCTTGGAGTATGGCAGCACACAAACAATTTTTTAAAAGAAATAGGGGATACATCCGCACTCAGCAGCACAGCACCACTACCAGGCCAACAGATGACATAATTTCAAAAATAAAAATTCAGGAATATAAAGCAATCACTGACATGCAGTGTGTGGCTGTAGCTCAGCTCTACAACTTCCAGTAGTTGATGCCTCTCTGGATAGGTCCGTGGTCTGTAGGCAGCTGTCGGGCGTGGTCACACGCAGTCTGTCCCTACCACAGGACAGCTTCACACCCATGTCTGCTGCACACAGGACGTCCTTCCACCTCTTTCTTCAGTTAAAAAAAGAAAACAAAATGAAACCCAAATCCCAAAGCGCTCCCTCTTCTAGATGCTAGTATTGAATCTAGCGCTGGAAACTCAGTAATAACACCAAGACCCAACTCCATCCCTGTACCAGTTCTATAAAATTATCTGAAATATGCATTTCTGTAGAGTGTCACTGCTCTTTTATTCTGCAGTGCTGCCTGGCCTCTGGCCTTTCCCTGCTTGTTCCAGTTATCACTTCCATTCTAACACCAGGCTCTTGACACAGGGCCCGGGTTCCAGCTGTGACCCTACCCAACTGCCAAGCAATTCTTTTGGAAAGGTGGTTGCTCTGCTTCTTCCCTGCAAGATCTCTTGCGTCAGCTCCATGTGTGCCCAGTGTAAGTCCTTTGCATTTGACACAGGGAATTTGTACTCTAAAATTCCCCTCTGACCTCCGTGTACCAGTCATTCTAAACATTCAGGTCTCTAATTGTCTCTTTTGGGTTCATCAGTGTGTTAGGATCAAAACAACAGCATAACTTCAGACCTCCCTTATCCCCAGAACTCTCATCTACTCCATTTGCCCATCCATCCTTAGAGCTCTTTTTGTGTCTATAACACCCTATGAATTCTTCTTTTGTATCATTTACCACCTGGTATGATAGGTAGCCCCTTTTCTTACTGATTTGTGCCAGTTCAAAGAAGAAATTGGGCATGTGGGATATATTTTGAGTCTCTTGTATTCAATAAAAATATCTACCACAAAAGAATAAGTACTTACATTTGAATAAATGCTACCTTTACTGAAATAAATCACTTTCTTTCCTTTTTCCTTGAATGACACTTGTTTATCATAAATCTAAAACATCTCATAAAACATAGGACCCAGCAGGTGAAACTTGGTGTGGAGCTGCTCAGTGTGTGACCTGGTGGTCAGAATTTGGCACAGAAGAGCTCAGTGTGTTACCGGGTATGGAATGCCATGGCACAGTACTGGGAGGAAGGGCTGAGGCCTTGGCTGAGCATATAGAACTAAGGCATACTGTTAGGCCCAGTAGGGCCCAGGCTGAGGGCTTGGCTGAGTCCATGGAGCTGAGGCATAATGCTATGCCCAGTAGGGCCCAGCTGTGGCCTGTGGCTGGGCACATGGATCTGAGGCATGCTGATAGGCCCATTAGGGCCAAGGCTGAAGCCTTGCTGGGCCCATCAAGCTGAGTCATACTGTTAGACTCAGCAGGGCCCAGACTGAGGCCTTGGCTGGGCCCATGGAGCTGAGGCATACTGCTAGTCCCAGTAGGGCCCAGGCTGAGGCCTTGGCTGGGCCCATGGAGCTGAGGCATAATGCTAGGCCCAGCAGGGCCTAGGCTGAGGCCTTGGCTGGGCACATGGAGCTGAGGCATACTGCTAGGCCCAGCAGGGCCCAGGCTAAGGCCTTGGCTGGGCCCATGGAGCTGAGGCATACTATTAGGCCCAGCAGGGCCCAGGCTGAGGCCTTGGCTGGGCCCATGGAGCTGAGGCATACTATTAGGCCCAGCAGGGCCCAGGCTGAGGCCTTGGCTGGGCCCATGGAGCTGAGGCATACTACTAGGCCCAGCAGGGCCCAGGCTGAGGCCTTGGCTGGGCCCATGGAGCTGAGGCATACTATTAGGCCCAGCAGGGCACAGGCTGAGGCCTTGGCTGGGCACATGGAGCTGAGGCATACTGCTAGGCCCAGCAGGGCCCAGGCTAAGGCCCAGCAGGGCCCAGGCTGAGGCCTTGGCTGGGCCCATGGAGCTGAGGCATACTATTAGGCCCAGCAGGGCCCAGGCTGAGGCCTTGGCTGGGCCCATGGAGCTGAGGCATACTATTAGGCCCAGCAGGGCCCAGGCTGAGGCCTTGGCTGGGCCCATGGAGCTGAGGCATACTGCTAGGCCCAGCAGGGCCCAGGTTAAGGCCCAGCAGGGCCCAGGTTAAGGCCCAGCAGGGCCCAGGCTGAGGCCTTGGCTGGGCCCATGGAGCTGAGGCATACTACTAGGCCCAGCAGGGCCCAGGCTGAGGCCTTGGCTGGGCCCATAGAGCTGAGGCATACTATTAGGCCCAGCAGGGCCCAGGCTGAGGCCTTGGCTGGGCCCATGGAGCTGAGGCATACTACTAGGCCCAGCAGGGCCCAGGCTGAGGCCTTGGCTGGGCCCATGGAGCTGAGGCATACTATTAGGCCCAGCAGGGCCCAGGCTGAGGCCTTGGCTGGGCACATGGAGCTGAGGCATACTGCTA
>PVKA01049627.1:0-13138 GCA_004027165.1 Ctenomys sociabilis | reverse complement strand
CTAGGTTTTTTTTTTTTTTTTTGCTGAACTGGGGATTGAACCCTATTCTACTGAGCCATCTCCCCAACCCTACATATCATTTTAATACTAAAATATTTCATCTTTAACTTAAGAGAAATAGGTTTAGTGGGAACTTGAAAATTACTTTATTTTAATTAATTATTTTAACTAGCATAGTGTGTTAATAAAATATGCTTTTTAATAATGTCATAAGTTAATTTTCTAACAGGCAATTCTTATTTTGGCTCTGAAATTTATTATTATTATTATTATTATTATTATTATTATTTTTTTTTTTTGTGGTGCCTGGAATTGAACTCAGGACCCTGCACTTGCCAGGCAGATGCTTACTCTACTGAGCTATCTCCTGGCCCTGGCTCCGAAATTTAATTCAACAATGTCATTGCTTGGAAACTGAGTCATTGATTAGGATGTTTTACTTTTCCACTTTTCTAGTTACGTTATATTTTCTAGAAGAAAACTTGTGGTGGTGATCTTCTGGGGCTGTGGGCTTCAGTGACCTCTTGTTTTCTTTTTCCAGAGTGGACACTTTCCTGCCTCCAACCCAGCACACAAAGTTACCTGTTCTGAAATTGTTCAGATCTAATTTTACTTGGTTTTTTTTTTTTTCATTGTTTGACTCTTTCTATAACAAAAATTCAAACCAAAGCTCTCACATCCTCACCTTTAAATATAATTTCATTTTGTCATTATATTCAGCTTTAATATTCTGGTACTTAACAGTTAAGGCAAAATTTTGAAATATTTTAAGACAAAATTACTTTTATTTTTATTTTCTTACAGTAGATGGATTAATTTTTTCTTCTGTTGAATGCCTTTCTGTGTTGACTGAGCTTTATTTCATTGCTTAGATTTGCAACCTTTTCTTTTTTTCAGAGAGATGCAGCTGTGTGTGTGGTTTTTTTAAAAATGTATTTGGTGGTTAGGGTCTCACTGCACAGCTCAGACTCATGGTAATCGTCCTGCTTTGAGCCTCCCCACTGCTGGGATTACAGGCTTGTGCCACCACATGCTTGCACTCTGGCCAGCGCAGCCTACCTGGGGGCGGGTCTGGAGTGTTGAGTGGTGCTGGAGATCAAACTCTGGTCCTTACACTTGCCTAAGCACGTGGTTTAGCCTGCTGAGTTATCTCGCTGGTCCCAGGGCATTGTTTTTAAGGGTCATTTATAATTTCCACATGTCCTTGGTGGCCAAGGAAGTTAACAAATATGCTTCACAGGCTCTGAATGAAATCCACTTGTGGTGAAAGTAATTTGTATAATTTGCATATACTGTAGGCCTCTTATTCATCAGTTTCTGCTTTGCTTCTTTTGTGTACTGTATTCTGAATCATGGCTTTTCATTCTCAGTAATCTCTCTGTCCTGTCTTCTCTTTACATTGAGTTTTCCTGTTCTGTTTATTTCTTTTTCTTGTGTTCCTTTTGATCTTGAAGGAGTTTGTTTCTGTGAGTGGTAAGATGCTTGCTTGGAGACCATCCTCAGGGCACTGGTGCTGTGATTCTGTTTTTTGTAGATTAAAAAAGAAGGGAACCAAGGTGGAGCCAAACATACCTGCAGAGCAGCTACAGCCTTGGTTTGCAGCATGCTGTTTTTAAAAATGTGCAGACCGTAGACTGTAAGATATGGAAGAGGAAGCATGGTCCATAGATCTCATCTGGTCTTCTTGTTCTGAAGATGAGAACACTGAGAGCAGCACTGAGGAAGTGCCTTGCCCACAGACCTGCTTTTGCTAATATTAAGAAAGTGATTTGCTTAGGGGACTGTTTCAGAGGTTGAGTGTTTTCTCATTCATAAAGCTGAGAGGAACGCTGTAAGATGTACAGTTTTTGAGAGAAGAATGAATGTACATTTGGCTGCTTTTTATTTTAGGTCTTCAATCAGTAAGTAGTTCTAGAATCAGATTTGTTTGCTTTTAAGTATGGTGTAGGTACTGTGGGTGACTCTGCATCTTCTGCTTGAAATCTCACAGTAGTCAGCAAAAGTACCTTTTCTGGTCTATTTGTTCCCTTACCCCCCAACCCATCCCCATCATTAGACCAAGCACCAATTTATTTGGAAAGAAAAAAATAGAATGAAAAGTACTGTAACCATTGGGGCCTGGGGATGTACTACAGTGGTGTGTGCAGGGCCTGGGTTTCCATTCCCAGGAGTGCCCTAACCACTGGCTAATTGTTTGTTAATACTCTAAGTAAATGTACACGAGAGTTGCAACAACAGCTAACTTTTAGCCTACATGTTATCTTACATGTGCCTGTTTCTCCAGTAGTTCTCTGAGGTGACAGTTATGCTCTTCCTGCTCTTACAAGGTGGTTAGGGGCTGGGGAGGTAGCTCAGTAGAATAAGCGCTTGCCTGCAAACAAGGTGGTTAAACTTAGCACTGAGAGGTGGTATTCCTATGGTAACTGCTGTCATTATAGCTAATCAGGGCTGGGCTGAGAGTGTCTGATGCTGGCTCTCCTTGAGCTGGGGCCCTGCTCATGCTAGTGCTCTCTGTACAGGTCTCACCTACACAGCAGGCCTCAGGCTGGGTTAGGCAAGAAGGCAGGGAGGGAGTGGAACTGGTGTGAAGAAAAGACACCTAGAACGCATTTTAGGTGTGGAGGAACAGTGTTGTGATGGGCAGGTGTTTGGACTGAAGTGTGTCAGATCATGGGGGAGTTGGGGAATCCAGCCTAGGGTTGACTGCTGGGGCATATGCAGGTTCTGACATTAGTTCCCAAGTGCTGGGCACATTAAAAGGTTTTGGCAGGGGTGTGTGAGATTCTTACCCCTTCCAGCACCCCATTGTGTTACCCCTTCTTTCCTCAAGTTGTAGTGGCCTGTAGTAAGAGCTAGGTAATAAGGGAATTGGAAGTGGGGTGCCTCAGTCATTGATCTTATTCCTTTTGTTTTTAGCCTGATAAGCTCTCCTTCATTTGCCATTCATTGTGTCTGGAGGGTCCCCATACTATCTGGTGTGAGCTGAGGGAGTTGGGGATCAGAGTGCTCCTTACATGGATGTCAGCTTGTCTTGTTTTTAGCTCAGGGTACCATCAGAAGTGTTGAGAGCCTCCAACTCATGGGCCTCTCTGGGGTTCTGCTGGGCTTGTGCGCTTGCCTTGCACAGCCTCCCCTCCATCTATGCTTCCTGGCCTGGCTCATTTCCCACCCTGCTTTCCTTTGGGCTTCCGTATGTCGTCTGCTTTGGGCTGAGGCACAGTTGGTATGTTCCTTTATTGTCTTTTTAGAGTGAGTCTTGGGAAAAACAAGATGTCTTCAAAAATGAGGTCCTGTTGTTCATCTTGGTCTAACACCCAGGGAGATGATCTGCCTCTCTGGTGCTTAGTGGGCTCTTGTTGGTTCTCTCAGGCAACTACTAGCACTTGGAAAAGCTACTCCATGATTAAGAAGGCAGTAGCAGCTACAGTATGTGCAGCCATTGAGAGTAGGGAGTAACCTTGGGGGTCTTTAGCTTGGAGAGCTGTAAGCATTGATGCTCTCGTCTTGATTTTAGAATAGCTGTTGTCAAATTTGCTATGACACGGCATAAAAGTTGGCAGCTGTCCTACATTCCTATGTGATTCCCATCCTTGGAGCTGGACAGAACCACTTCAGGAGTTTCACTGATAGGATTTGTGCTAAGATGTCTAGACATATAGTGGGAGCACCAATAGATCCTAATTAAGTGGCCTTAGAACCATGTAGACAGCCATGTAGAGTGATATAAGCTGCGTCATTTAAAGAACTTCTAAAGTGGAAAAGTGATGAGAGAGCAAGGTGAACATCTAGGGTAGATCCTGTGTTTTGTAATTATCACCATATAACATGCAGAGTTACACCGTCAGTGTCTTTTACATTTGTAAGTGCTGCTTGTTGTGATGCAAAAGAAAATGTCAGTGCCAGTGTTTGAAAAATGTCTACTTTGGTGTGATTTCAGTGAGGAGGACATGTACCGTGCTGCAGATGAAATAGAAAAGGAGAAAGAATTGCTTATACATAACAGAGGGGCATCAGGTATGTTTGGAATTGTTTTATTTATAGTCTTTACTGTGTGTAGTAGAAAATGCAGTTAAGTCCATATATCTGTTTTCATAAAATGTGGATGTACTTCTGAGGAAAGATTCTTACAGTTATTCATTTTGCTTAAGAGGAAGACTATTCTCTGAGTTTTAATGCTATTATTCTTTATATTCATGTTGTTTTTGTTCCTATGAGGGTAGTTTTAATCTCTCAGCACTACCATCTCTCAGTTCTTGATTTGTTTACATTCTTGGGCAGAGAGTTGGAATTTGAAATGTATTTTTCATTCCCATTGAAGGAGAATGGTGCCCATTTTTGGGTGCAGATGACCTCTCAAATCAGATTGACTAAAAAGAATGATTGCAGTTCCATAGCATCGTCTATTGCATTGTGGTTTCACATCCTCCACACATTTCTGTGGGAGCTGCTCCTCCCACCCGCTGGGCCCCTGACTGGGGCGAGGCTGTCCTCCTGCTCTGCTGGTCTGTAGATGTGCAAAGTTACACCGTCAATGTCTGTAGACAGGTGGCCTGTAGGGCTGTGGGTGAGGCACATCCTTCTGTGCAGGCCCCCAGGAACTGCACACAGATAATTTGTAGTAGCATTTTCTCTCTCAGTTGCTGGGCAGTGTAGGTGTTCTGGTTATTTTTGAGAACTGGCTTCTGTTCATGTCTGGTTTACAAAATGTTACTGTAGTTAGGAATAAATGGCATGCAGTAAGGCTTTTGATAATGTTTTCCAGTCTTCCTCAGAGGAAATTAATGACCTCCTGCCTGTGGTGGCCAGAGGAGATGCTCTTCATAGTAGCCCTGGCATACTCCTGGGCCTCATCAAAATCCTCTGCTGCCCACTGCTGGGGTTGCTCTGACCTGCTCGCCCCACAGAGTCCTGATCTTAGGAGAACACGTATCTTCAGCTATCACAACTGCTGGGGAACCCCAGCTTGCTTTCTTGCTTGCCAGGCTCTGCTGTGCCTCTGTCTAGTGCTCTGCCCCGGCCAAGTGTTCAAGCTCTTCAGGGCCCTTGTATTTCAGCTTTAGTGTGAGAGTGAAGTGGACCCCTTCCCACTCCATGGGCCCTAGTCCTAAGTTCATTATCCTTCCTGAAACAGCCTCCTTGGGCAGCATCCCCTGCCTCAAAGCAGAGCCCAGACCGAGGCAGGAGGGTTCTTATTCTCTCTTTTGAGGAAAAAATGTTCTTACCTGTTCAGGGGTCCAGAAACCATGTTTTGAGGTTGAATGTCACCTGTTAGCTTCTGAGTTGTTACTATCCTTGGTGTCTTTTATGCATGAAGTTGGGCAGTTGTGGTAGAAACCTTAAGGTTCTTAAAGCTTACATTGTTTCCTGTCTGCCCCAGTTTCTAATAGTTCGAGATTCTTGTTCCTGTCTATCCTCTGAGAGTCCCCACCTCCAAGAGGAACTTTAATATTCCTCCTTCTGGGGGTCTGATCCTTGTGTTTTCCATGCATCTGGTCATTCAGGACCAATTTCCTTGTGTATTTCGGCTTCATTGTTTGCACTCTGGTGTTCACCTTCCCTGTATCTTTTGTTAGATGTATTCCTTCCAGGAAGCAGAAACCAGGGTCTGCAGTTAATAATTAAAGAAAGGGACTGTCGCTGTGGTGAATTGCATGTCTCCTCCTGCTTGCAGCCTGATCAGGTGTGTAAGAGCCCCTGGAGTCCTCCTTCCAGAGAACAGTGACCAGACGGGAATTTGGCAGTGTCTTAAATGCTGCCAGCCGACACTGGGCTTTCTTGTCCTTCAGTCCTCAGGCTAGCTCTGATTCAGTGTGGGACGGTGGCCTGTGGCTTGACCTCTTGTGTGTGTAAAGCCCCTTCTCCCCTCTGGCCAGGTTTTGGTGGTGGGAGAGGTGTGTATGTGCACACGTGTTGAGGGAAGCAGCAAGTGTGTCCTCACTATATACAGTTACAGTAGTTCTTGATTTGGGAGGGTGTAAGTGGAAAGGCAGGTATAAGGAACTCTTCCCCACACTAAGCAGACCTAAGGCATTCTTGAATTTCTAAGGTGCAGGGCCTTAAGGGTTGGTTGTGCAGCATTGGTATAGGTAGTGTCTGTGTGTTATGTCTCAGGAATCTGAACTAATCCTAATGTATGTATAATTTTCCCTTTATGTAAAGGTTCATTTTCCTTATGAAAGAAAGCCATTATTATTATTACTATTTTCTGTCTTTTTGAGACAGGGTTTCATTATGCAGGTTAGGCTGGCCTCATACTCACTTTGTAGCTCAGGCAGGCCTCAAACTTGCAGCCTTCCTCTTGCCTGAGCCTTCTGAGTGCTGTGATCACAGGCATGCCCCACCATGCCTGACTGAAAGTAGGCAGTTCATATACTTTACTTTAAAGAACATTTGATTTAAGCTGTAGGGAGGGTTTCTGGATAATGGGCGTGCTCTGGCCATCTGGGCATCTGGAGTGGCCTGTGGTCTTTGTCAGTCTATGAGGCCATTCAGGATGGAATCGCTATCTTCATTGCTTTCAGAGTTCCAATTCCCAGTGCTGGGTCTGTCATACCAGACACCCTCAGCAAATATTTGTTGAATTGAGCTCAAAAACACTTCTATGTACAATTTCCTCAGTAGATAGATTGTGAAGTACATCTAGGTTTATGTCCCCAAATCTTCACTAACACCTGTCTCCAATAATTACAAAGGAAGTCAGGAGATACCTAGGAATTTGTTTCATTTTCTTCATTATTTCCCCTGAAACATACATGCTAGCATTGCATGTGTGTGTACATATGTACTACAAAAATAGGTTAACTCCCAAATACAGGTTAAACAAAGAAAATCTAAAACCCTTGTTGCCATTCTAAAACTTTAATAAATACATATAATTTAGGGTAATGTGTTAGAGTCAAGTGAAGTCTGGATCAACTAACAGTGAGAGCTTTGTTACTTTTGATTGTCAAACAGATTGTAGTCTTTGTGGGTTAAGGAAGAAGATAGAGAGATATATGACAAATGTATTTTGTTATAGTTATCTCTTTGTATAGTAAATACAGATTATCAATTAACAAGTTGGTAAGAGCCTACTGTTGTGTTTTTGGTTAGGGATGTATTTGCCTACTTGTAGGTGAGGACAGATAAGGTTCTGAGAGCTCAAGAACAAAACAAAGCCCCTGCCCTCAAGGATCTCTCCTGTTTTTACTGTGTTTGTTTATGGTTATGTGTGTGTGTGTGTGGGGGGGGGGGTTACAGAAAAAAATGTGTAAGGTGTTGATAAACACTGGGAAGAAAAATGGTATGAGAAGAGTGAAGGATTGTGTGTCATGCTGTGATAACATTGAGGGCACCGGAGGCCTATGTGGAGGAGGGAGTAGCCCTGTGGGGTGGGGGCATACTGGTTTGGAGTGTTGGGGAGAACCAAGAGGGCTGCAGGTGGGGCTGTGGGGAGTGGGGGTATCTGAGGGTGTGAGTCAGTCAGGTTGTGGTTTTCTGGGGCAGGAGGTCCCCAGAGCTCTCTGAGCTCTACTCAGGGTTTAGCTGGGCATTCCTGGCTGGCTGCTGTGCAGAGAATGGTCTGCAGGGTGTGGGGACATGGACCCCTGAGACACAGGCCCCTGCTCTTGGTCAGTGATGGTTGTCTGCACTAACAAGCAGGCAGTGGGGAATTCTGGGAATTTTAAATGTATTGAGGGAGCATGAGATGTGAAGGGTGAATCCTAAGTAAAGCAGTGCTGTTATTGTGATCATGCTTTGGTTTGTTACCTTTTTTTTACTTTTTAAACAGAATCCAGACTGAGTGTGGCTCCTGAAATGGACATAATGGACTACTGCAAAAAGGAGTGGAGAGGCAATACACAGAAAGCCACATGTATGAAAAAGGTACAGATGAAGTGCACATATGTTAGTATTTGAGGTAGTCTGTCATAAGTTACATGTCATTTTATATTTTTAGACATTGGTTAAGGCTACTGGTGCTGGACTTTGTTCTAATTTTAGAGATGAGGAAACTGACTCTAAAGATAAGGGTCTTGTTTGAAATCATAGTATTAATATAGAATCAGCATCAATTGTTCAGGAACTTTCTTTGAAAAAAAACCATAAATGACAGTGCTGTTCAGAGTGGGGCTCACAGTGGCAGCCCTTTTGAGTGATTTGGGAGTACCTTTCTCAGCCTGGTGGGGTCCTAGGATTGCTTCTTTTCAGTTCCACTGCTGAGTGGCAGTGCATGTCCTGGAGGCTCCCATGGTATGGTCTTGCTGGCTCAGATACCTGCGCCCACCTGTGCTGCACACCGGATGGAGCAGGAGAGCCTATGGCCTCTGTCACTGGGGTGCATCTGGAAAGTAGCTATGGGAAATTGCTACTGGTTAAATATCCCGATGCAATAAAGGTAGCTGTCTACCTAAAACTTTGGCTATCTCTTGTGACTTCTCGATTATATCTTTTGCCTTTTTTCTCTTTTTTGTTTACATTATGAATTTCAATGCATTTTGTTATCTATTGGAGATACTTTTTCCAACTCTGATAGTCTCTCATAAGCTTTTCTAACTTCCAAACTAGATAACCAGAAAGCTAGATAACAAAACAATATTTTTAAATCTTTCTAAGAAATGCTTTTGCCAACTTGTAGTTTTATTTTATGGCCTGAGTCTGTTAAATAGATGGCCTTCTAAATTTCAATACTGACTTACATATTCCATATTTTGAAAGTCTTGCTAAAATCTTTGTTGGATCGGGCCCAACAAAGCTCTGACCCTATAGTTGACCTCTATTGGTAAATAGATAACTAAAGCATCTCAGTTAGAAGAAGCATCTTGTCAGGACCTGTGGTACAATTAGGGCTTCTCAGTGCCTCATAGCAGCTTTGATCTGTTATATGTTTGTTTAATTGTTGTTTTAATATTCTTTTGGACATATGTGTATGTACATCTTGCAGTTTAAAAAGTTTGACGTCATCTCTGAGGGAGCGTTATTTTATGCAGTCACCTAATTCATATTTAGAAAGGTGGAGCTGTGTTTACTCTGCTGTGGGATAATTAGGGACCCACCAGCGGGAACAGGTGGATATTAGTAGGTCTACAGCTCCCTAGTGGTGGCTGGATTACAAAATACAAATAGAACTCTTCAAAGTTTTGTTATTGGAAAGAAGTACTTTCATGTTCATGCTAGAACATCATCCTGTGACATAATGACTAACAGTAAGAAAAAGAAATTTCACCAATCTTAAAAAAAAAAAGAAATTTCAACAGTGAGGATGAAGGTTCGCATTGTGCTTACTCCACGCCACATGCTGTCCTTGGTGTAAGTGCCTCAGGTGAAGAGCAAGGTGAGTAGAAGGCCTGATGGGCCAGCAAGCAGCCGTCAGTCCCAGGTGCTTTTCAGAATGGTCCATTTAGATAACTATGTTTCCTTGTTTTACTACCAGACTGCGCAAAAGTGAAACTTCAATCCATTTTTTTTTTTAAAAGCAAAAGAATTATCTGGACATTTTCTAGTTTGTAGACTTTTACACACACACAATAATGTGCCACATAATGTTGTGGTCAACAGATCACATATACAGTGTTGATCCTGTGAAATTATTATGGAGTTGAAAATTCCCACTGACAGGGCCAGCCAAATAGCTCAGTGGATTAAAGTGCCTGTGTAGGCAGACTCAGACTAGGAGTTTAATTTTTTAGCCTGCTGTGCTGGCAGGCATGCTGAGAGGGCAATTGAGACTGGGTGTGGTGGTGCACGCCTGTAATCCCAATACTTGGGAGGCTATAAACAGGAGAGCCACCAGGAGTCCAATCTACACAGTGAGACCCTATACAAGCTGTCCTAAATAAAATACCACAAAAAAAAAAACTTTGCAGAGTGTTCCCCCCAAAAAAGAAAATTCCCACTCCCTAGTTATGCAACCACGGTTATATTGTAGCACAGCATATTACCCAGATGTTTGTGGTAATGCTGATATAAACAAACCTGTACTGCCTGCTAGCTATAAAAATGGAGCATTTATAATTATAGTGTATAGTTCTCAATAACAGATGACTTCTGTGTTATATTTTTATTTATTTATTTATTTTTAATTTTTGTTTTATTGAAGTACAAATATCAATGAGATAGTTTTAAGATACCTTGACAAGATGGATTTGATAAATTAATACATTGCAAACTGTTTTCATAATTTTTGGTATAGAAGGTGCATACATGATATTATACTTACAGACATTATTATACCGTATGTCTCTTTTCAGTAAATAAAGAGAGTGTAGCTGTTTGCGTATCTTATTTTTTATACCTGAATTACATCAAAGATTCAATAATTAATACTTTCTACCTTGTTATTGTCCTAGTGGTTGTCCATAGTACTAGAAGCTGGCATAATATCCTGTCCAACCACCATTAGTGCAAATCTTGCCTCTCATAGAATTATGTAGAAGCACAGCATTATCTATCCTAACTGTACTGTCCATACACACATCATGATTCTTCCTTTCTATTCTATGTTATATTTTTATTGTTTTTTTCTGTTGAGTGTTTACTATAAAATAATATGCAACATTACAGTAGAAGCAGCCCCATACATTGCATATTTAATTTTTTAATTTGTTTTTTGATTGCCTAATTTTCTTTTGTGTTTGATATAGTCTCATGAAATTCTGTTCATCATGGCTTTTAGGTGTATGCTGCCACCATTTGCCAGGACAATGCCATATGACCTAGGCATGTAGGCAGCTGTGTCATGGAGGGCTGTGCAGTGTACTATGTGATGAGGTTGGAGTTGCTAACGCTGCATGCTCAGAACATATTCCCATTACCCTTGAGGCATGAGCCTGGGGCCAGCGGACCCATCCCTTACTTGTCTGCTGCAAATTTTTACTTTAGTGTTACAGTAGCCAGCTGTGTGTCTCAGGATCTTTCCCCGAGTGGTACAGGAGCAGTCTCTGGGTTTACCCACTTGGTATGTCAGGTGGCAAGGACTGTGCATACATGCAAAAGTGTCAGAATGGGACTGGGACCCATCTTTATGCTCTACCTGGCTCCGCATATTTCCCCAAGCATCACAGAGGATTTGTTAAGAAAAGTTTTTTTTCTGATTTTCGTAGTAGAAGTAGTACAATCCAGTATAATGGTACATTAAAAAAAATAAAAGAGCTGGGCGTGGTGGCGCATGCCTGTAATCCCAGCACTCGGGAGGCTGAGGCAGGAGGATTGTTGTGAGTTTGAGACCAGCCTGAGCTACAAAGTGAGCCTAAGGCCAGCCTGAACTGCATAGTGAGACCCTGTCTCAAAAAGACAAAAAAAAAAAAAAAAAAAAAAGACAGATTTGGAAATCTGTCAGAAGTGAATCAGCTGTAAGGCTGAGGCAGGAGGGTGGCTGTGAATTCAAGGCCAGCCTGGGCTACAAAATGAGTTTAAGACCAGCCTGAACTGCATGAATGTTAAAGATGGTAAAATACATACTTCTGTGCCAGAAGAGTGGTATGGGTGTAATGGTGACGATGATGCTACAGTGACAGTGCTGAGTGTGATGTGGGCTGTGTGAGCCAGAGTTCCTGTGGTGGGGAAATGGAACAAGAATTGACCTGTAACCTTTCGCAGGGTATGCTTGATTCAGATGATGAAGAGAGTAGCAGTGGGAATACATCATTGGCTAGTTGCCATGTGGAAAATGGCCACCCAACCGAATGGAATGATCCAGTATTAGTACTAGGTATGGAAGTATAGTGAAGGTCTTGGCAAGGGTGCAATATAGTGGACAGAATGTCTGCACTGCTATTCAGTGTAACAGACAAAACCCTACAAAATGATGTGAAATATATAAAGGCTCAGAAAAAAAGCTGCATTTATTATGAGCCCTCCTTACTTAGCATACATTTTTCATGGTGATCACAGGAATGTAAAAGACTTATGAAAAAGCAATGGCTCAGAATATGGGATAAAAATTTATACCATAAAAAAAATTTATATCCTAAAAAATCTATACTTACATAGATGCAAAGACTTATGATTTCAATTTAGATATTTATCCTGGTATTCAGCCACTAGGTCCCTATTCACACAGTAGTAAATTGAACAATGTTGTAACCAGACTTGTTCCTGTCATCCAAACTAATCAGAATAGTGACAACTGGTTCAGCAGTTTCCAGTTGCTGTTACATTTGCTAACGGAGCACAAATTGAACACTGCAGGAACTATATTCAAGAACAAAGCAGGTATTCCAAATGAATGTTACAATTTCTAAACACGATTGTACAGTACAGTCTTTGAAAATCTAAAAGATGTAACATTGGCCTTATATATGGCAAAAATACTACAAACTGATGCTACTGATATCAACATTGCACCATGTTGGAAATACCCATAGGGAAACCTTGACGAAATGAAGCCTAAGGTGGTAGCTTTCAACAACAAAACCAAAGGTGCAGTAGATGTTGATGAGTTAGGTAGCACCTATGATGTCACTGGAAACACAAAGCATTGGCCAATGGTTGTGTTTTACTTAGTTCTAAGTATGTGTGGTATAGGTAGTTTGATAGTTTACAAAGAAAGGAGCAAGTGCAAAATATCCCAGATAAATTTTTCTCTGAGATTTGGGACTGGGAGCTTATGAGAGATCATTTGCAGCAGAGGACAAACAAAATGTTTTTGCCCATGGAACTATGCAAAAAAAAAAAAAGGTGGAGCACCCTGGTGAGCTGATAGGTGAACAGGCAGGGACAACAGGAAAACAGAAACGATGACAACTGTGCCCTATAAGAAAGTACAGGAAAAAAAATATATCAGTGTAAGCGATACTTGTGTATGAAGCATGCAGTTCTGAGGTGTGATGATTGCCTTGCCTGTGACAGTTGAAGCAAAGCTTATTTCTTGGATATTTTTATGTTTATATTGTAGTTCACATAGCTGTGTATGTATGTATGTATGTATGTATGTATGTTTTCTTTTTGTCTTTTTGGGACAGTTTTGCTATGTAGTTCAGGCTATTGTTGAACTTATAGCAGTCCTCCTGCTTCATCTTCCTGGTACTAGAATTATAGGCACCAAACCCAGTTAGGTTTTTATTTTTATCATTTAGGTTTTGTAAGCAAGTAAATGGCTGATGTAAAAATGTTGATATCTATTCTTTTTTTTTTTTTTTTTTTTTTTTTTTTTTTTTTT
>PVKA01049626.1:0-13138 GCA_004027165.1 Ctenomys sociabilis | reverse complement strand
CAGGACTACAAGATAAACCCTGAGAAGACTTCAATGACCACATAGGAAATATGAAGTTCATGTGTTGATATATAAGTTTTGATCTACCTAGGTCTTAACCATCCAGCAGAAAAGTATAAAAGTATAAAAATGTAGTATACATCGTGAGCCCATAATATTAAGCTGAGCTGTAAATGGATATGGTCAACAATTTCTTTGAATAACTCCCTATGGTTGCAGAATGCTGGACTGTGTTGGATTGTGCTGTCGGGTTCAAGCACATAAGGTAGTTGAATGTCAACAGAGTGCCCACTTTTGACAGGTGTAGACAAAGGAAGGGTTGTAGAAAGAAAAAATCATCCTGTGTGTGTATAGACAGTACAGTTGGGATAGATAACGCTGTGCTTCTACATAATTCTATGAGAGGCAAGAACTGCACTAATGGTGGTTGGACAGGATATTATGTCGGCTTTTAGTGCCATGGTCATCCACTAAGTAAATAATTATTCAATCTTTGATATAATTCAGCTGTATAAAAACCTGTAAATATAATATCATGTATGCTTGTACAATACCAAAACCTTATGAAAACAGTTTGCAATGTATTAGTTCATCGACTCTGTATGGTTATGGTGTTTTGAAACTGTCTGATTGACATTTGTATTTCAATAAAATAAAAATAAATGGAAAATAAATAAAATAAAATAAAAATAAATGGAAAAAAAAAAAGAAAGCAGACTCCTCCAGGAGACAACCCACTCTGGCCCCGCTCCTGTCCTTCTCTAGGACAGGATCTTTCTTTCCCTCAATAAGTGCATTCTGATCATTGAAAAACCAGATTCCTGGAAATATTTCTCCAGTCCTTGTTCATTCAGGGGACCCCAATAAGCCCCAGAGCTTTATGATAAACACTCCAATAAATGGGAGACATAATAATTGTGATATCTTTACATTGGTCCTCATTAATGATGTCCTTGGTTGAAAAGTAAATAAAGAGTTTTCCGTGACATTCAATTTTGCTAATCTCATGGTGTACCAAAATATTTATGCCTTCTTAATGTATGTCTTCTAAGATTTAAAACGGATTATGATGATAACTTTGTTTTTTAATTTTACACTCAGACATCGGCCTTTCTGCTGTGTTCCAGGTATGTGCACTAAGAGGTATATGTCAAACCAGCATAACATCTACCAAAATTGTAAAAGACTTCTGTAATGTGCATGCTATATAAGTATCTCTATACTTATAGATGATTAGGCACTGAACATTTCAGACAATATCTCAAACTTATCCAACAGCATTCATTTAAAGGACAACAAATTAGGTGAGAGCTTCTTTGTGTAATTTAATGTATAATTATCAACATATATGATTGTCCACCGCAACCATTTACAGCTTAATTTATTATTATGACCCTGCATTGTATACTTCATTTTTATACTTTTCTCCTGTGGAATGCTGGACTGTGTTGGATTGTGTCATCGAGTTCAGGCACCTAAATTGGTTGAATGACAATGGAGTGCCCATCTTTGACAGGTGTAGACAAAAGAAGGTGTATAGAAAGGAAGAATCATGATGTGTGTGCATGGACAGTACAGTTGGGATAGATAACACCATGCTGCTACATAATTCTATGAGAGGCAAGATTTGCACTAATGGTGGTTGGACAGGATATTATGTTGGCTTCTAGCACTATGGAAAACCACTAGAAAAATAACAAGGTAGAAAGTATTAGTTATTGAATCTTTGATATAATTCAGGTATAAAATATAAGATACGTAAACAGCTACACTCTTAATTTACTGATAAGAGACATCTGCTATAAAATGTCTATAAGTATAATGTCATGCATGCACTTTGTACGATACCAAAACATTATGAAAACAGTTTGCAATGTATTAATTTATTTAATCCATCCTGTTAAGGTGTCTTAAAACTGTCTCATTGGTATTTGTACTTCAATAAAATAAAAAATAAATTAAAAAATATATGATTGATAAAAAGTCTGTTAGATATGAAGATGGACATTTTAAGTGTGCTTTAAAATAGTGTAATCATGATCCTCATGCTGAAATTTTATGTGTAACTTCTGATCTCAAATTTCTTTGTAAATCTCTATAACTATAGCCACTGTCTGTTAACATTCTGCATGGGTTCAACTCCTCAACCAAGAATAGTTGTTAAAGAACACACTGTCTATAATTCATTTTTTCAGAGTGCTTGCCATTCTGATAAAATAATAATAGCTGAACTTACTCCTCCAACTATAATATTAATGTCATTAATATTCTCTTCTGTGTGTTCAGTAGAGGCCAGAACTAGAAAAATTACTGGGCTAAAAAGGCAGCCAACTATTTTGGTCCTAGCCCTCCTGGGTCAAAATGGGTATAGGAATTGAGGAAACTTTTATCTGTAATACCCTACAACTTTGTGTATTTACCTATCTTCCTAATCAGGAAAGTAGACAGACCCCAGTGGACAAGAATCAGCATTTTTACAGTACCTCTAAGGGTGGTTACCAAGAAGGAAATGCCTTCCAAACTTTCACAGAAGGCAACATAGTTGACACTAAAAGAAGCTAAGAGGCTCTCTACACGATTCCAATGTAGTGCCTTAGATGACTTAACTGACCTGGACAGATAGCAAGAGGAGAATTTTAATTAACACTTTAGTCTTGAAGATCCATCAAAAATGTATTAAAACAATGCCATACTAATTAGCTAGACATAAAAAATGGACTCCGATTGCTAATCTCCTCTGCCAATTTCTAGCTATACCTGTACCTGACCACTTTTAAGGCATTAAGTAAAATTTACAGTAGACTCTATAAAAGTTCAACAAAAGGCCTCAAAGTCCTTAGAAAAAGTCAGCTAAAATTAGGGCTTTATAATAAAATATCAGACTACACCAGTAAACTGTCTAAAATCTAATAAGTTACAATCAGTATTCTAGTTACTTAAAAAAAAAGCTAGATTTGGCTCATTCCCAATATGACTTTCCATTGTAGTGTTCACGCCTTGATTACATGCTCTAATTTCTCAAAAACTTATTTAAGGGGTCAGGGAGATGGCTATATAGAATAAGTGCTTCCCTGGCAAGCAAGCATAAGGGCCTGAGTTAAATCCCCAGTTCCAGAAAGAAAATAAGCTTATTTATTCTTGCCTAGAAGTTACCAAATTTCAAATGATCATACGGACAGAACCAAGAATGAATGCATTAATTTATTCTACTGAGATCAACAAATCAACTTCATAAAGAAACGTCATAAATGCTATAATCTACAATGTGACGTCTGAGACCCATTAAATTAATTCTCTGGATTAAATTTAGAAAAGGGGAGTACAGTTGATCTCCAATCACAACTTACTTAAAAATTTTAAATTCCCTATCAAAAAACTAAACTTATTGCATCAGAATTTCATTGGCAAAAAAATAAATTGATAAGTATATATAGGTCTCAAATTCTGTAAAAGGCAATCCAAATAAGAAAGTAAAATGACCCCATATATTTAATAACATGGGAATGAGGATACAATCATTTATTGACAGGTCATGACGTGTAAAATCTCAGAATATACAACTATAATGCAAAGAAATATCCAAAACCAAGGTTCTGCCTCTAGAACTATTTTAGCTTCTACACTTCTACATTAATTATATTAATATGTTTATGTCTTTTATTTTTATTGCTAATCTGTTTCAGGGACACCAAACCTGACAATGAATACACCTATCCAACTTCAAACTACAATATTTCAACTGCTGCAATTACAAAAACAAGAGCAATTGCTGGGGATGGGCTGTGTAAAGTTTAAGTTGTTGACTACAGTCCTCTGAAGACAAGATAACATCACAGGAGAGGGAGGCACTCATTGTATTCTAGAGTAATAACTACCAACCTAAAAGAAAATAAAGTTCTCTCAATTAGCAAGGTTTACTGTCTAGACTGTTCTTGATCCTGCATTTCACCAGGCCTTGCTCAGCTTCCCACTTTTACCTTAGCTTTTCCCTTCTCTTTCCCTCATGCCCCACAAAATATTTATGAAATCCACTATATGCTGACTGTTCAGAGAAATATTCTGCTCAGAATTTTAAGAGAATTTTGACCTTTCAGGAGCCCATAAGCCATATTACTTCTCAATTCTATTGATGTGTTTCCCACACACTAGTCATACGAGATCAGGACCCTGGCAAAATTCATAATATTTATGCTTTCTCTTACATGGCAAATTAAAAATATTAATGCATTTAAATGCAAAACAAATAAAAAATATAAAAGAAAAATAGTAGGAAATTGAGGTAGATGTTTTTGAAAATGGAAAGAGAATGTGAGCATGATGATAAGGAGTAGGGAATAGGTAGCAAAATTGATCATGATGAAATATGTGTATGAACCTATTCCCCAGAACAAATGTCAATAAGTATAATAAACTAATAACAATATATTTTCAAAATTTCATACTGTTGTTTCCATGCCATTAATAGGTTTACTGAAACCTTGGCTGTAAGTTGAGTAAGGAAAGTCTATCAGCTATTTATATGTTTTGGGGTTTTTTTTGTTTGTTTGTTTGTTGTTTTTGCTGTTGGTTGTCTTATATCTTTGAGGAACTTCTCTTTATCTTTCACCAGTGAGAGTAATAGTATTTGCCTACTGATAGATGTGGTTGAACTTAATTTGACTGGTAAGTGGACATTCCTAAATCTGGATATTTATATACTTCCATACTTTTGGATAATTTTCTGTTATGTTTCTTAGAATAATTTTTTAACTCTTTTGATATTTTCGAATACTTTTTTCTCAGTAATATGAATATTTGTTCTTTCAATATTGTCCAACATTTTCAATAATCTTTTTCATTCTTCCTTATTTTTTTCTCATCCAAATTTTTGTTGCCATGTACTCTGTCTTCAAACTAAGTGATTCTTTCTTCTATGCAATGTAGTCTCAGCTTTTTTTCTTTTCTTTTCAAACTCAAAACTTTTAAAATCCTTCTCCAAAACTTGTCTACAGGGATCTGGATAAAAGCTTTCAGCAGTAAGCATGTCACTGCATCAACAGACTGCACTGAAATTTATTCTGCAAGTTTAACTAGCCCAATTTTCTCAGTCTAAATATCTTGCAAAGTCTCTTGACATAAGAAAAATATAAAAAAAAAATCTACCAAAGCATAACTTACATGGACTGGAGTCCAATAGCCAGTGCTATCCTTATATCCTGATCTTCATATTTTACACACTGCATTTCTATCAGCATTCTACTATTTTGAGCTCTGACACAAATCTTTCAAGTTTGTATCAAATTATTCTGGGGCTACTTCTTTAACAAATGTCTCTAAAACTTTGCACACTTCCCACAAGCAAAGGCTTCTTTTAGTACCATGCAATATCCAAACTTCCAGTACCGAAATTTGTCTTAATCACTTTTCTCATGGATGAGACAAAATACTCCACATCCAAAGTAGAAATAGGAGGATTTATTTGTCATCACAGCTTGTAGAAATTTCAGTCCAAAATCCACTGGATCCATGGTAGATTGGCATGGCAGACATGCATCATAGAAGAGGAACAGTCCACAGCAGGGTAGAAGAGAATCAGTGAAGCAGCCAGGCCACCTTCCTTGTCACCTTATATTCTAACCAGACTGCAAACCTATTGATCACTGTGACCCACAGCCAATGTGGTGCTCCCCAAAACGTACATCCAGAGCAATGACAAACTAATCAACAAACTAATCCAGTTATCACACCCTTAATCCACATTCGCACACCTCTAATTCACAGTCACACAACCTAGATCAAACAACTTTCAGCTTTCTATAGCCCAACCTATAAACAATGAGCCTTCAGGAATATATCTAGATACAAGCCATAGTATACAGCAAGTTGGGTTTGTCACCTAGGTGCACAAGTCTACTTGCTATAGCTGGACTTGAGTGTCTATCTATGTGATCTGATTTATACAACAAGACTTGTTTTATCAAAACACTTTGTCTCAACTCACCAGACCTGGTACTAGGCTCTGAGTCTATAAACTTTATATTACATCTTATTCTTTAATGATTGGAGTACTTCTTTATGTTCTGACACTCAAGATGAAAGGAGATATCATTGCTGCAGTGTTTGTTACCTATAAAAATAGTGTTCTGACACTTTGTGCTCTGCAGTTATAGCATTTCTACCATGTTAGTTGCCACTGGTGGTAAGAGTCATGGCACTTTGCTCATTAATTAGCTTCATTGTGATGGGCTTAGTACTCAACTATTTTGTTTTGTCTTTTCTCCTTCAAATACAGACACTTCTATTCATGCTTTACTGTTTTTAATTGGCAGAATGGTGATGCAGGCAATTTTTTTCTTACATTGTATGAAGCATCTTTCCATTTTGTTATATTAAATAGGCCTTATGGTCCCTCACTTCATATCCTTAGCTGTTTTATTGGTAGTTTCTTACAAGCTTATCTCTTCAACTTATTGAGTATGTGAAAATGATATTACACAATCTTATTCAGTAGGCATCTATCTCTCCAATTCTGTTTTATGATTGAGAATTTTGGTTTTAATTGTTAAGTTTTAAATGGTCTTAGTGAAATAGACATCCTTTATCATTTTAATAATAGATTTTTACATTTAATCATTTCTTCCTTTTTTTTAGTACTGGGGAACTAAGGACCTTGAGCTTGCCAGGAAGGCACTTATGCCACTGAACTATACCCCCCCACGGCCCTGTATGCATTCATTCTGTTAATAATTTTCTGCCTGCTGAACTAGATTCATTTTTTCACCAAAGAGCAGTGAATAACAAGGTTCCTTTGTTTTTGTGATTCTCAAATTTTATTTTATTATTCATATTGTTGGGATGTTTACCTTGCTGAAGTGTTGTTATTTGATAACTAATTCTTCTAAATAATGGAATTATATTATGTTCTTATCCTCATGTGTTATCTATTAATACACAGTCTCTTATCCTTATCTATTCAGCAATATCGTTCTTCACATCCTTAAAATTCACATAACTTTCATTTCTGAAGACTTCTTTTTGACATTGACTTATAATTTTATCAGACTTGAGATTTGACATTCTATTTCAGTTTAAGGACTTATATCTTTCTTGAAATTAAGAAAGTTCTAATTTTATTCTTGATTAACTTTTCTCCTCAATAACTTCAGGGCTGTTGAGAAAGCCTAGCAATCTAAGCATCTGCCTGGCAGGCACAAAGTCCCCGGTTCAATCCCTGGTACTGCACACCATGGTGGCACACACCTGTACATGGGAGACTAAAACAGGAGGATCACTATAAGACCAAGCTGCATAAAGAGACACTGGAACAAACAAATAAATAAAATAGTAGTAGTAGTAGCAGTAGTAGTAGCAGCAGCAGCAGCAGTAGCAGCAGTAGCAGTAGTAACAGTAGTAGTGTGGTAATAGTAGAGTAATAGTAGTAGCAAAATCTATACTGTATAACTAACCATCCAGATAAGAAATATACCTATGTATTTATTTCTTAGAAATTTCCCTGTGTACCTTATCTTCTACCATCTTCTATTTATCCCAGAAATCATGACTATGATACTTTTTTATCTTTGGTATTTTAGGGAATGGTCTACAGGGTATTCAAGGTCTCACTACTACATTGGACTCATAGCGATCTGCCTGTTTACAGCCTCCCAAGAGCTGGGATTACAGGCCTGCACCACCACGCCCAGTTTCAATTGCCAGCTGTGTGTACCCTAGGGGCAGGGCCAGCACACCTATGATACATTTTATACTGATTATTTTTCATGGTTTTAGAGAGGTATTATCCAGGTATTGCTACATACAAATAAAGAAATTTTTCATATTCATGTTTGGTTGTTGTTTTTGTTATTTGGAGAAAATGGGATGTAAGTGATACCACATTATGTACAGTGCTCTGTGACGTTTTAAACATTGTTTTTGAAATTTATTGTAGAGCTCTTATTTTTTGGATTTTTTAAAAATTTAATTTATTGTTATTTGATTCAAATTAACAGCACCAAGCTAATATACTATTTTCTCTATGTTTATGTGTCATCTTATATAGTTCTATGACTTAAAAAAATCAAAAGAATGTGGATTCACAAGAGAAGGAGAAGAAAATAGTAAGAAAGGAGTGAAGAAAGGAGAGGAAGATAGGTAAGAGAAGGAGAAAAGAAGAAATGACCATAATATTGGCAAACAGCAGTGTATAAATATTGACAAAAGTACTATGAATATTTAAGATGTTAATATTGAACAAAACTCGGTATCTGCGTATATAATACATTAATAAAAACACAGCACTACATTTTGGTTAGGTATGTTAAGTGTGCATGGGCAGTGTCTGGTCATGAGGAAAACAAAATATGTAGAGTTTTATTCTGTAAACGTGTTTTATTATGTAAAATCATCAAAATCATGAAAGAGAGGTTAAGACAGAAAAAAAACTGTTCCAAATAAAGACATTTCCAAATGTGCTACATAAGTGTGAGATGTAGTTTTGTAATTAAATTACAATCCAGAAATGCAATACAGACATTGTGACTACTGGAAAATTTGAATGGGATTTGAGACATAAATAGTGATGTTTACTTATATGGATTATTATAATAGTGTTATGATAGAAAATAAACTAATATGGGTAAATGTATCTAGAAATTTTATTAGGGTGGAGAATCCTATGCACACCTGTTCTCAAGAAATACAAAACAAATACTGTAGTGCTACACTTTTTCTTTCTAATTAACAGTCTATCAAGAGAAAAATAAATTGAACCAATATGGTAAGTCATTTAAAATTGGAATCAAAATTTCCTGTATTGTTCTGAAATATTCTCCATTTATATTAAATTATTTTCTCAGTGTATTTAGCAAGTGGTTAAAATAGATTATCAGATCAAGGATTAAAACTTCCTGCTTGGTAAGGACAAAAAATGCTCATTAGGACAGGTTAAAGATATCTGGAGGCATTTATATAAAAGTTTTATTATTTATTATTTACTAGTACATGATTGTGGTACATTGTCATTAGCTTTTTCTTAGGGAATTTGTAATGTACATCTCATATTTTAGTAATTTTTACTTTCACTTCTGTTCATAGAGTATTCCCATCCCTTTACCCATTTGCTGTCTCCAAAAGACTACTTTCTTTTGTTCCATCATTTTTGTTATGATTGAATGAAAATTAAATAAGAAGGGGTGGTATGAAAGTGGGATGATTTATATTGCAGTTACATTTGATTCTCTAGTCATTAATTATTTCTGGGTATCTATTTAGGTACACTAACCTGTCCTTAATATAAATGTAAATTTAATTTATGGTCTATGATATTCCTTCAGTACAATAATCCAAATCCCAGTTGTCAAATTCTCCCCAAAGAATTAAATTATGAATTTTTACAACAAATTTCCACTTTAATAAATTTTATTAATATTATATTGCATTCAGAATACTTTTATATGATAATATAAATTATGTCACTCATACAATATTAGAAATACTTCTAATTAAGCACACATACTCAAGTTTCTATTGCATGAAAATATTTTCTTAGCCCTGAGAGGTAATTCTTGAAACTGAAAACAAAACTTTTTATGTAGTATCTAAAGATAACTCTATATTATTCACCATACTATTTTCTTGCATCAATGCAAAATCGCCTCTTGTTATAAATGCAAGAATGTATTTATTTATTTATTTATTTATTTATTTATTTATTTATTTATTTATTTTTGTGTGGAGGTTTGAGCTGTATCATTCACACTGAGGTACAGCCCCAGTTTTTTGTTTTTTGTTTTTCTTAGATTTCTTTATTTTGAATCTTAGTTCTTGCTAATATCACTGAATTGCCTAGGCTACAGTTGAACTTGTGATCTTTCTGCATCAACCATAGGGAGTGCTGAGATTCCAGATGTGTGTGACTGTACTTAGTTAGGACTAATTTACCTATAAATTTTAATATATCTTTAATGTTTATTGGAGGTTCAGATATGAAATTAGTTTAGTATGTATAACCCCACTGATCTGTTCTTTCTTTTGTGTTGTATTTCCCCCCCTCAAGATGATATGAGGAGAATACTCACATATTAAGAGGGAACCAGATTTCATTGCCTACTACATGCCCTTCCAATTAAATGCCAAAAAATTTCCAGTAACACTAGAATTATTTTTAGTAAAATTACAATCATGAGAACAGTGAGAATTAGAAAAAAATTAAAGACTATTTGAAGATTCAAATCCAGGAAATTCTAAAGACTTTATGACTTCAGAGTATACATCATTAATGATTAATATGTGCTATTTTTTTCTTTTTTAATAAAACTAATTTTATTTATTTAATTCTTAGGACATTAACAAATTCAAATATTTGAAATATTTGTTTCCTTAATGAAGTGAGAACATTTGAGAGTCAAAGAAAAATAGGGCAAGATTATGCCAGAATATAGTTCTGTAGATATCTCCCCGTGTATTCAAGTTAAAAAAATTATTCTCACACCAAAGTATCTTCACCAAGACTTAAAAATCAATCAAGAAATAAACTGTACTGTCTTATTTTAGTACAACAAAATGCAAAGACATGTTATAGGCTAGGAAAGAAAGAGTTGTCTCAGTCACACCTCTCCATTCTCTGCTCCTATCAACCTACCTGATAGAAAATGAAGGCCTCAAAAGTTGGCAAGAACTCACTTACAGATATTCTAGTCTTGCCACACAGTTAGGCATGTATCTGAACACTAGTGACAAGGTTATAATTTTGTTCTACATTATTCCATCTTGGAATGATGCAGAGGTACACTTATACTTTTCTTGATATTTTTCACATTTTAGCCGTTAGGCTTAGCTGTAACTCAGTGTCAGAATGATAGTGAAATTATTCTTTTTCATTGCTACGACCACAAACAGCACATGCTGCAAGACACCTTTTACTAGAAGTAGGCAAGAATGAGTAGTAGGTTTGAGACTTTTCAGTGAAATTCAGAGCTCATCAACTGAAACCTAGTATTAGTTAGAAATTAGTGGTCCCTACCAATAAGCAGGTTTATACAAAAATTCCAATGATTGGAGAAATACAAAAATCCAGTCTATCAGACATCTGTTGCAAAGAGTCTTGCGCCATTAGCCTGCTTCATAGAAGTCAGCAAGAAGCAATATAAGCAGTCTACCCAAGTAAGTGTATGGACTGAAAGTTTTTACACCAATTTGTAGAATTAATGGCCATATGTGAAAGATCTGATTTATCCATGATGATTGCCCTGAGTCAGATTGACAACTAGAGATGAAAGAAGTCAGCATAAATCATCCAGAAGGAAAATGATTTGTCAACAGACTACACATTATAGGTAATCTCTTGATCCTTGCTAAACAAAGCACCCACAATGTGTTTGGGGTAAACCTGGGCTTGGATTGTTCTCTTGTGCTGCAAGAGTGACAAATACTAATACTAGACCCTGCGAATTTGGACCCAGGGTGCCATCCAGTGTTCAAATGTTGTAAGTAACTAGTTTCTAATAAAACGTGTTAGAATTATTGTTTACAGGGAAAAACTAAACTTTTTATGTATATTGCAGTGATATTTTAAAAGTAATTATAAACAAGGCCTGTGAACGGAAATGGGGAGCCCAGATCATAGTCTGCTTTAAAAGGTAACACATACAGATAAGCTTTAAAAAAAGAAACAGAAAAATATGGGAACAACTTAGAAGCAAGATAGCAATTATATTAATGAAAAAGTAGGTACTATGGAATAATATAAAACGTGACATGAAAAATATAAATGTACACCGAATACAGTGTAACATGAATATTTATGGGTACATGTTCAGTTTTTTACCTATCTTTAAGATTTTGGAAAATTGATACAGTTAACATAACTTGTTATGACAAATAATGTCTTCAAATCCTCTTAGTCACAAACCAAAAGTCTATATAACAAAAAAAAATTAGAAAGAATCAAACTACTTGGAATACTAGAGTTAACTACTTAACCACAAAAGAAAGCTCAAAATGATGGCAAAGTAATGAAATGCAGCCAAATTTTTAAAAAAGAATTTTACAAATAGATTATATTGCCCACTTAAAAATAAAGTTACATAGGAAAATACAACAATATGTCATTTAAAAGACATTCACTTCAATAACAATGTAAATAGACTAAACTCAGAAAGATCAAAAATCTTTAACTCAGATAACAGGCAAAAATAATCCTGAGGTAGCCTACTTAAAATTTAAGTTTAAATGAATACTAAAAAGTGAGAGCCATTATATAATAATAGGGTCAAATCACCAAGAGAAAAAAATCAATTTTTATGCATATGCACCTAAAACTGACTCATATAAATACAGAAAGAGGCCCAGAGATGGCACTTTGCAAACCCCTGCCCGAACCATCTCAGCCAAGAGCAGCCTGGGGAGGTATGGTGTCGTCTGGGACCCCAGAAGAGAAAAGGGACACCAGAAAGTGGTAGCGGGGAATGAAGCTCCAATCTGAAAGCAACGCGAGTGGGAGCACCAGGACCTCAGGCTGGGAGCGAGACACTTCGGATTGTTTTATGTTTTAAGAAAACGGCAGACAAAAACCAGACATGGGGAAATCGCCAGCTTCGATAAGGCCAAGCTGAAGAAGACGGAGACGCAGGAGAAGAACACCCTGCCGACCAAAGAGACCATTGAGCAGGAAAAGCAGATTCCCGCTCCCCGTCATCTCCGAGGACCCCCCTTCCCCAGTCATGGTGAGGAGGAAGAGCCACTTGCCAGATGGACACGAGCCATAAGCTGCACTGGGAACCCAGGCATTCCGCGCCGATGCCACCGGTCCATGGGTCTCTGAGGGGACCCCCGGGCCAATCGGACTGCCAAATTCTCCGGTTTGCCCTGGGATATTATAGAAAATTATTTGTATGTTGAAGGAAAATAAAACACATCTCGTGGCAGAAAAAAAGGAGATTCAGAGAACATCCAAGGGAGATGGGTGCTCCTCTGACCTGAGACCATGGGAGGCTGAGGGGTTATGGACTATTACCAGGGGTGGAGCTTGAGGGGCAGGTTTAGTGACACCTAGGGAGCTGATGGGGTCTCCCTTATGGTGCAGGAGAGATGAAAGGAAAGTGTATGTAGGGGAAGAAGGGAGAGGTGGCCTCTGGGAAAATAAGCTGTTATCTTAGGGTTT
>PVKA01049625.1:0-13150 GCA_004027165.1 Ctenomys sociabilis | reverse complement strand
TTTAAGCAGCATGGCCCTCTATTTTTACCTGATTAAACACCATATTTATTTATTTATTTTTGTGGAGGAACCAGGGATTGAACTCAGGCCCTTGCGCTTGCCAGGGAAGCACTTATTTCACTGAGCCATCTCCCCTTACATCATATATATATATATATATATATATATATATATATATATATATATATATATATATATGGTACAGGGTCTCACTACATAGCTCAGACCCATAGTGATCCTCTTGTCTTAGCCTCCCCAGTGCTGGGATTACAAGTGTGCACCAACATGCCCGGTTTCAGTAGCTGGCCTAGTGTGGGATCAACACGGCATGCAGTACAGGGGACTGAACCCGAATTCTTGTGCTTGCCAAACAGGCACTGAGGCCACCAAGCTATCTCATCACCTCGAACATTGTATTTAGACTGAACCAAATTAAACAGATTTTCACAGGCAATTTTGGATATGAATGATCTGAGCAACACCTTGGCTTTGAAGATATACAATATCAATGTAATTGGAACACAATTGGGACTGCTACTATTTAATTCTCATGGTCCAACCAATTAGCGAGTCCTTCTACCTTCTTCCTCACCTAAAGTCAATGAATTTAAAGTTCTGTGAAAAGAACCAGCCACTTATACTGCCTACAAGTCCAGAACTCAGGAAGATAAGACAGGAGGTTCAAGAGTTAGAAGCCAGCCTGGGCTATAAATGGGACATTATCTGAAAAGATAAATATAATAAGCTAAGCATACTTCAGACCTCATCCATCATCACTCCAGGTTGATTGGAGCCTGGATGAAAGGGAGTCCTGATGTGTGGATCTGCTTTCTAATAAGTTGGTCTAAGTTTGATTTTAGGTCAACACAGTAGCTGAATTTGTCTCAGGTAACTTGTGTTATTCTACTATATGTTAAATATTTCATGGAAGTATTTATCCAAAGAAAAGATACAGAAACCTAGGTTTTAATAAGAATTGTTTTATATTTCTAACAATTTAATCATTGTTGGGCTGGTGCTATGTTAGTTTGCTTGTTAATTTTTTTTTCAGAACTGGGGATTGAACTCAGACCCTTGCACTTGCCAGGGAAGTACCTATTCTAATGAGCCATCTCACAGGCCCCAAATTTATGTTTTTTAATTTTTATCTATCTATCTATCTATCTATCTATCTATCTATCTATCTATCTATCTATCTATCTATCTATCTATCTATCTATTTATCTATTTTGTGGAACCAGGGATTGAACTCAGGCCCTTGGACTTGCCAGAAAAGCACTCATTCTACTGAGCTATCTCCCTGGCGTATTGATTAATTTGAACTCAGAATAAAATCCCAAATTCTCTGATAAACACATCTGGAATGCCACGATGTGGAATCTCACAGACTCCTTAACCTAGATCCTGGGATCTAAATATACCGACCTTTCCACAAAGCTCCCAGAGGATGTGCTCAGCTCTGCATTTCCAAGACCATACCCCTGACCCTTACATCCCAATTGGGCATCAGCTCACAGTCTCCAAACGGGAGCTGTTATTAAGAGGCTTAGCAGTTAATCTTCTCGGCACTCTTATAATAGATTTAATGGGCTCCTCACAAACTTCCTCTTATTTGTGCTACGTTGGGCCACTGAATCAAGAAGTGCTGAAAACCTGGGAAAGTATTTTCAAAGTTCTCAACTATCCAGATGCTAAAGCAATACATCCAGAAGAAAAGTGAACATATTCAGAAAGCGACCTGCAAATTTCATAGGCATTAATATAGCAGCGTAAGGCCACCAGAAGTCATGTAGCCACTTAACAATCAGCCCTGGCATTAACTTGATGAGGAATATTCCACTAAGGTCATACTGAGATTTTCCATGATTTCTACTATTTTGTTTCTAATTATCTATCTATCTATCTATCTATCTATCTATCTATCTATCTATCTATCTATCTATCTACCTATCTATATCTATCTATCTACCTACCTACCTCTCATTCATCTATTTAATATTTTGTACTACTGGGACTTGAACTCAGGGCCATCTCAATGAACTACAGTCTTTTTTTTTAACTCAAGGCAGTTTTTGTTTTTTTCTCTTTTTTTTTTTTTTTGGCAGTACCGGGGATTGAACTCAGGATCCTGTGCTTGTCAGGCAAGTGCTTATTCCACTGAGCTATTTCCCCAGCCCCTGAACTACAATCTTAAACATTTTTCATTTTTTATTTTGAGACAGAGCCTCATTAAGTTTACCAGGTTTCACTCAAACTTGAGATCTCTGCCTCAGCTTACCAGTAGTGGGTTTACAGGCATGAACCACTGTGCATCACTTCTTGTTCTTTATTGTTGATGTGTTCATCCTAAATTAGCAATTTGTGATTGTTTTGTTAGTTGAAAAGGAAAAAAAATTGGCTAAGAGACAATTAGAGGTTGTAAGCAGAAAGTAGAAAACAAAAATAATATAGACATGGCTAAAGGAACATTGAACGATGGGTAAAGAACCCTGAATTCTCTTTGTAGCTGTTTTTTAACTTTCTGTGATGTTGGAAAAGGCATGTCCCTTTTCACAGCCTCTATTTTTCATTTCGAAAGTCTTTTTTGGAGCAGATTTTGTCTATTGACCAATATAAGAAAATTATTGTTTGATCCTCAGTGCTGAAAAAAAAAAAGAAAATTATTAATTCATTTTATTAGGAGAGGTAGTGTGATGATGTTCATCAGAAACAATCGAGTAAAAAGGGCCAGCCAGATAGCTCAGCGGACTAAGGTGCCTGCTTAGGCAAAGCGCAGCAGTCGTGGTTCGATCCTGACATGCCCTGCCGGCCTCACCCCAGGGGTGTGCTGAGATGAAGATTGAGACTAGGCATGGTGGTGCGCTCCTGTAATCCCAGTACATGGGAGGCCGAAAACAGGAGAATCATTACGAATCCAATCTACCTAGTGAGACCTTGTATACCGTATACACTCTGTCCTAAATTCATAAAACGGAAACAATCTAGTAGAGATACAAGCTGATGTATTTTAAGAATGAAATGATACAGTGTCTGAAATTTGCTTTAAAATATTCCTTGTCCCCAATTTCTTTCAAGTTGGGAGAGAATCAAATAGATGAGACAAGAATGGTAAAATGGCAACGACTGGTAAAACTAAGCAACGAGTATACAGGAATGAACCGTCTCAACCTTTGTGCACATTTGAAATAAGTTCTAATATTTAAATGCTGAATTATAATAGATAATAGCTTGCTTATGTCAAAGGAAGAAAGGCAGAACATCAAACAATAGAAAAAGGGCCAATTACAACTAACACAAGAGATAGATACTTGATCTCTGTGTTTATTTTCAACCACCAAATGAGCCTTGTGAACAATATATGATGCTAGTTATTGCATAAGGGAAAAATCCGTTTTGCAAGCTATTTTCTTGAAAGCTGCAAGGAGGAAGAGGAAAAGGAAATGAGATGAGATCTTAGTATCTGCTGCCTGCAGGCCAGGCTGGCTTAAGGCATGGCCTCTTCAAAGTTGAAGATTGGGAGCACTATGGAGAAGACTGGGAAAACAACCAGAAATCTGACTAGGTAGCAGGTTACTTTCTTCCTATCAGGTCCTATAGCTTTTCTTTGTAGAGCACTTAATGTTTGGCATTAGCTTTATCTGACACCTTATTCCCCTTGATCATTTTTTTTTTTGTTTCTTGGCATATGGAATGGTGATATTCTGAGTTTTATTCTGTAAGCTTCCACCCTTCAGGCCCTGTAGAATTTACTAACATTTAGTAACCACCGAGAGCCATAGATTGACTCATTTATCCTGCAAAATGACTCCATGAAATAGGAACTATTAGGCTTCTTCAATAATGAGCAAACTGAGGCTCATATTACCCAGTCAAATTAGAGCCAGGATTTGAATTCAGGTCTGTGGATTCCATGTTTGTTTGTTTTTTTTTAATTTGATTTTGTTTTCTGAGAAGAGGTCTTACTATGTAACTCAGGCTAGCCTGTGTTTTTAGCCATACTGTTACATACTGTCCCCTGAAAGAATGCACACTATACTTGCATTTAGTACACTCTGCCAGAGTTGTTCCAGATAATGAATCCTTGCCAGTTTGAAGGTATGTGTCAGAAAATGTGCTGTGGTTTTTCCAGTTGCCTTCACTTTTACCCTTCCTCCTTGTATAACGCATGTTCATTACAGAAACAGGTTTTCCTCTAAGACCTAGTTATGTAACTCTTCTTTTCATAGGAGCTAAAGATCTAGAGAAGCTAAAGAATATATATAATTGTATGGGACCTCAAGTCATAAGTTAGAATTCCAGGATACATTTTATTTAGGAAAAATGTTTACAAACCAGAAATAACAATGTTGGTGAAAGCTGAAATACAGTTTGAAATAGAATTCCTCTCCTAAAAAACCATCATTTGTGGCAGGAATACAGTAGGAATGAACATTACTCCAGGGTTCTTGTAGACAGAATTATAGTAGTAGGGACTGTTCTAAAAGCTATGGTCACATGTTGGCTAGTGATGGAAATGTGTCAAACAAATGAAACAGACCCGGGTGAAGTTCATCAGGAAAGTCTTCTTGGAAGAGGTGGCTCAAGCTGGGTACTGAAAAGATGTTCACAAAAAAAAAAAAAAAAAAAAAAAGAAAGAAATGGAAAATCAAGATGAAGGGAATAGCATGTATCACATCTTAGTGCTGTGTATTTGACATTATTTTACCACATTTGACTGGAATGAAGAACAGGTTACACAACAAACATTTATTGAGTGCATATTGTATAAGAGAAATTTTACTGTGCTCTAAAAATTTTAAACAGAGAACCTAACTGTGATCTCAAGCAGTCCTCAGAGAACATCTCATCTTGTGGGGAAACCAAAACACACATAAATCCTTACGTTGCAGTGGGTGCTGGTGCTGGTTAATCTTGACTGTCAACGTGACTAGCATAGAGATATCTATAAGATTAGCAAAGCACACTTCTGCCTGTCTGCATGGACCATGTGCTCTGACCTTGGTGGCTGTAGTTGATCTCTGGTTCCCTCTTCTCTGGCTTTTTTCCTCTTCCTGGTTGTCATGAGACAAAAACCATTTCTTCCACCATGCTATTTAGCCTTGCAGCCAGCTGACAATGGACTGAAACCTTCAAAAACTTGATCAAAAATAAGCCTTTTCTTCAGGTATGTATGTCAGGTGTTTTGTCCTGGCAGTAGGAAAATGGTGAATACAGAAAACTGGTACAAATAATGGAGTTATTTCTATGACCACATGACTATGCAGTTCAGTAGCATTTGGAACTGGTTTGACAGAGAAACTTTGAAAAGTTTGCAGAACAGGCTGGAGAATGCCGAAAATGCTGAATACAGAGACTGAGTTGCAATTTAATTATGATTTTTGAAGATAAGAATGCTGATAGCAGTGCAGACAGTAAGGAATGTGTTCATGAGGTTTCAGATAGGAATGAAGATTCTTTTGCAAACTGAAATAGAAACCAATTGTGCTATGATCTAATAAAGAGCTTATCTACATTTTGTCTATGTTCTTAGATGTTGAGTAAGGCTTCATTGAAAGATGGAAGACTAGTTGGTGAGGGAAACCCTAACACAGTGTGAATGCTGAAACATGAAACAGCTTTCTTGAGAAGATTTAAGCTGTGAGTGGAACCAAGCAAATAGAAAGGCCATGTGGTACCAGCAAACCTACAAACCAAAGCTACACAAGCCTTTTAGAGCTCACACTGTGCCACTGGGTGTCTTGAATGCTGGACTTACAGATGCAGGATTTAAACTTTGCCCTTATGGATTTGAGTCTTGCTTTGAGCCTATTCCTTTCTATTTACTTATTTCCACATATGAGAATGAGAATTTTTCCCCTTTGCCACTGTATTTTGGGAGCATGTAACATGTTATTTTTTTATTTCTTTGTTTTTTACCGTCGAGTATTCATTGCTAAGTAGTTGCCTTGAGGCTGAGGACCTTTGGGATTTGGTCATTGTGAACTGTTAAAACTGTGGACATTTCAGAGAAGGTATCAATGTATTTCTAATTATAAATGAAATAGTTGCATCATGTGAGGCAGAAGCATGATCATATTGTCTATAGAGACTAAGTATAGTTGATGGATATGTGTTTGGGTGTTGAGTTGACAAGGGAAGGAGAGGTGATGCTAAGCTTGATTAGCAATTTGGTTTGATCAAGAAGCACCTAGGAGATTAGTAAAATGCACTTCTGTTTCTGTGTGTGTCATAGAGATGTTAATTTTGGGATCATAACTTGTCCCTAGTACTTTGTCTAGCTCTTTTTTGTCTCTGTTTTCTGCCTTGGATAAGGTGATACTTCCCCTCCCATGATTTTTTTTTTGCCATGGAAACAGTCAATCATTGACTGAATTATGTGAAACTATGAGCCAAAAATAAACCTCTTTTCCTTTCAATTGGTATGCCAACTATTTGTTTTAGTAACATGGAGGGGACTGATGTAGCATGGTAGTAGAGGAATGTATATTTCATGGGGCAGTGATGATGAGCAATCTTGTATCTGGGGAAGCTGGAGAGGGTTTCACAGATGAAGAAAATTTCAGTGAATATTGAGGAATGGAAGTTTGTGTGAGGAGGTGCAGTAGAGGGAAGAAAAGGGTATTCCAGACAGAAGGGGAACATACTTTCTGTGGGTAAGACGTCATGGGATAAAATTGGCAGTATCAGGATGGAATGGGAGAGGTAGATAAGATCTCTACTCAGGGCTTTGTTGGCCATGTAGAGAGTTTTGTTCTATGAACAATATGGATTCACCACAGGCTTCTTTGAAGGTTGAGAGGTGACAGTATAAGAAATCAAATCTTATAGCATCAGAGTAGGGAAGTGTTGGAGAGGAGAGTGGCTAAAGGCAGGTAAGACAACTGCCACACTATCTCAATGGTTCAAGCCTGAATAGAACCTACCCTGAACCAGGACCATGGTGGTAAGACCTGAGAAAGGGGGATGACTCTGGGAACAGGCTCATACATAGAAATCACAGGGCCAGTTTTATGGCTTATATATGGACATGCCCCCCAACAGCATGCAGTTATAGATTGGGCTTTGAGGAGGTGATTGGATCATGGGGTCGTGACATTTGTCAGTGGGTTAATCCTCTAATTGTTTTATAACTAAATGTGATATTGTGAGGTGAAGCCAAACTATGGACTGAAATCTCTACAAACTGTGTGCCAAAATAAACCTTTCTTCCTCTAACTTGTGAGTTTCAGGTATTGTAGCTCAACAAGAAGAAAGTAATTGAGATAGATAACATAACCAGGGGTTCAGGGAGGAAATGACGGCAGTGACCCTGAAGCTCCAGCTTGGGCCTGTAGAGACACTGTTAATAGAGGTGAGGAACAGGATGCTATTAAAGAGAGAGTGATGGAGGCAAGTGACAAGTACAGTTTGGAAATTTGGAGTATGGGGTACTAATGTAACTTTCAAGTGAATATTTCCAGCAGGAAACTGGGATTCTTGGCTGAGATTCCAAGCAATATACGAAGGCTGGGAAAGCACCAGGTCCAAGTGGTATCAAGTGATCCCATGTGAGTGGACAGGGTTTCTCCTCTCATTTTGCCTCTCTAGGAAATGAAGCTAGGAGCAGAGGTAGGTGAGTTCCATCATTTAACGGATGAGGTGTTGGGGACACTGGTCCTACAGGGAGAAGACACTCTTCTTCCAGCCCTTCCCAGAAATCTCTACTCTTTTCCCTCAGGGTCACTGTTCTCCTTGTGGGGCTGGTGCTTGCTGGTAAAGGATGGAAGGATGGCAGGAAGGAGCAATGAAGAAAGGAAGCAAGTGAGAAAAGGGAATAAAAGATAATAGGGAAGGCGCAGGAAGGATGAAAGGAAGAAAGGAAAAAGAAAAGAAGGAAGAGAAAGAAACAAAGAAAGAGAAATGAAAAGAAAGAAAGAAGAAAGAAAGAAAGAAAGAAAGAAAGAAAGAAAGAAAGAAAGAAAGAAAGAAAGAAAGAAAGAAAGATAGATAGAAGAAAAGAAAAGGACAGTCACATATGCTCTTGTGCTTTTTTTTAAAAATCAGGTGAGTATGCTGTAGTAGAATGCACTAAATTATTGACTGAAGATTTGGGCAGAAAGAACAAAGCCCACCACTGCACAATGACTGCTGGCACTTTCAATGCCATGAGATTGAAGCTGGTAGTATATTCATGGCAGTATTCTTTTGAGATCCAGTCTGTGCAAACCACAGCTGGTCTCCCGGTTGTCCTAAAACTTTAATTAGACCTAGAAAGTTCCAGAACTAAATCCCATAATCCGCCGGGCGTGGTGGCACATGCCTGTAATCCCAGAACTCGGGAGGCTGAGGCAGGAGGATTGTTGTGAGTTCAAGACCAGCCTGAGCTACAAAGTGAGCTTAAGGCCAGCCTGAACTGCATAGTGAGACCCTGTCTCAAAAAGACAAAAAAATAAATAAATAAATAAATAAATAAATCCCATAATCCTATAAATCTAACACAACAAGTTGTGCATGACAATCTTTGTCACACTGTGAATGAAGATAATGTTTATCCAGGATATTAAGACATGGCTATTACCTGAAACTATAGGTGCTGCTATAATTGAGAACTACCATAAAGAGTAAATATTAATGAATGAAGGACATAGATACTACACACACACATACATACACACACACACACACACACACACACACACACACACAGTCACCCTCACTCATGCTAGGCCACATTAATGTCTGCTCTCTTTTACTCCTGAAGAAGTCCTGGACTGGGAACAAACCTTGAGACAGGACTATCTAGGGTTTAGCACAGGATCCAGCTCCTAACAAGGTCTTTTCCCTAACTATCTCATTCCTTCTCCAAGAGTAACATAGGTATTTGGAGCCCTCTCTTTAGACACCATCTGAACAATCAGAAACTCTGGAAATCCACTCAGAGCATCTTCTAGAGACCTAGATATTCCCCCAAGTTCACACAACCACTTCTCCTAACAGAAATCTAGCCTTTTGCACAAAAAATATTGTCCTTGAGGCATTTCATTTCATCCCTTCAAAACCTAGGCATCAAAGGTGAGGAATGGGCCCAAGAATACTACAAGTTAGCTTTCCTGTTCCTGATGGTAAAGGCAGCTAATTTCTTCCACGGTCCCCAAAACCTTGCAAAGAGCCCATAAGAAACTCCAATTTCCTTAGTCCCTGATTGTTGACTTGGGCGCACATCTCTTGACCTAAATCTTTTTTCAGAATGCTCTGTTCAGGTTGGCCTTGGTCTTCCAAATGTTTTTAGTTAAGTCTCTGAAGTCTGAAAGCCAACTACTTGTAAATTCCTCAGGATGGTAGGACAGACTCAAATAAATTCCAAATGCACAGAATCTCACTTTTGCTCCCAAAGAAGTTCTGGACTTGCTTGGGATTTTATGACAAAATCAACCACTCTCTAGTCATGCCACTTAATTTTTTTCTTCTGAATCCAAGAAGAGGGTAAAAGCAAACTCATACAACCACCAAACAAAACAAATCTCATTTTTGGGTTACATATATCTGAGGAGACTCCTCTCCTGCCTCTGGGTTCCAGAGACTGGGAAATGAGCTATTTTGGACATTATTGCTCCTTACTTACCAAGACTTACTAATTCCTAAATCTTTTAAGTTTTTGATTTCTCTAATTCACAGAGAAAGTTTATAGACTTTCCTAGCTCAACATGGTGATATTCTCTCAGCTAGGGTGCCTGGCATCATTTGTTTTGTTTTTATTTTTGTTTTATTGAAGTACAAATATCGATGAGACAGTTTTAAGATACATTGACAAGATGGATTTGATAAATTAATACACTGCAAACTGTTTTCATAATGTTTTGGTATCATAGAAGGTGCACACATGATATTATACTTAGAGACATTATTATACAGTATGTCTCTTATCAGTAAATAGAGTGTAGCTGTTTGCATATCTTATTTTTTATACCTGAATTACATCAAAGATTCAACAATTAATACTTTCTACCTTGTTATTTTCCTACTGGTTGTCCATAGTACTAGAAGCTGACATAATATCCTATCCAACCAACATTAGTGCAAATCTTGCCTCTCATAGAATTATGTAGAAGCACAGCCTTATCTATCCCAACTGTACTGTCCACACATCATGATTCTTCCTTTCTATACCCCTTCCACCTGGCATCATTTGTGTGGTCCTGAACTACAGAAAAGTCTCTGTAGTTTAGGCGGCATGAGGGTAAGTTCTCTACGCCCAGTGGAGTGACTCCTACCACAGCCATTTGTAAAGACACCCAGGAAAGGGATGCTAGAATACTTTCCATGAATGAAATGAGTAACTGGCCCATTGATATTGTTGGGTAAACTTGTCCTTGATGTTCCTTGTACCCCTTGCATAAGAGCTCACCTTAATCCTCACATTCCTTTCTAAGCTAATTATGAACCTCAGTTTGTGTGGCACAAACTGCTAAGAAAGATGAACTACACAAGGCTATTACCCCAGGTTACCTTGGAGCCAGTCTCACTGTATCTGGATTGGCTGGGGTATCAAGAATAGCAATAAGGGGCTGAGGAGATGTCTCAGTGGAATAAGTGCTTCCCTGGCAGGCACAAGAGCCTACTCCAAAAAAAGAATGCCAATAAACTACAGAACAGATTAGATACACAAACCCTTGAAACTCCATTAGAAGGTTTAGAAGTTTCTCTGGGGTCTTTTATCCTGTCTCCATAACTAGCCCAGAAGACAGAATTTGTAAGAAGGGGCCTTTACTAAGTTAGAATCCTTCAGATCTTATAAGGAGGGTTTGGAACCACTTGAGGTCAATGTGACACCTCCTTGGAGGAAGCTCTCAAACTAGAATAGAAGAAGCAATTGTAGCCACTGTTAGCCTAAGCAATGAACATGGTATGAAAGAAAACAAGTAGTACCATCTTGTAAATACAAAGAACCTAGTGCTTAAGATTCCAGAATCTTCCCTGTGCTAAGCAGGACTCCCAGGCCAGGTTGAGACAGGAATTGAGACTGGGCATGGTGGTACCTGCCTGTAATCTCAGTACTTAAGAGGCTGAAAACAGGATGATCACTATGAGCCCAATCTACATAGTGAGACCCTATAGGACCCTATCCTAAATACAAAAGAAGAAAATTCTAGTATCTGGAGTCAGACAAACCTGGGTATGAGGACAAGTTCTTCCTTCTTCTAGCTTTGTAACCCAGGGCAACCACCCGATTTCTCTGAGCTTTAGTTTCCTTGTGTATGAAATGGAGATTATAGAGGGCCTGGAAGATAGCTCAGTAGAATTAGGGATTGCCAGGCAAGCGCAGGGTCTTCAGATCAATCCCTGGTCCTGAAAAAAAAAAAAAATGAAGATTATAGATGTACTGTGCTTCCCTCACAGGGTTAATGGAGTTGATTGTAACAAGACTCCACAAATATTGCTTGTTGTTGTTCTTGTAATAACGTTATCATGGAGCTGCTCACTGGCATATAGTGGAAAAAGGCAAACTGCTTCAGGCCAAACTGTTTCACACCCATACCTCAAGCACGCCTCCCTGAGAACATTGGTTTCTAACTGCTGTTTATGGTGGGTCCTTGTTTTCTACCATGTTCCATGTGACTTGAGTTGTGGGTGTCACCAGAATTGCGGATATGTAGAATATTCATGTTCATGCTTTACTCCCACCCTGCTATCAGTGAATTTTGTCACTGGTAGCTGAGGATCTTTCCTCCAAACTCTCTTGTTTCCTTTCCTAGTGCATGTGACCTGATGTGTGGGTTGCTGCTTCTAAAACTGATATGATCTGAGAGACCAGTATAAGCATCCCTTTACAAGTGCATGCGTTAGGGCAGAACAGGTGGGTGGCTGAGGCTAAGAACAATTCATTGACATTTACTGACCAAGACTGGCTTGTTCATAGGGAATTTCTTCAGAACTAACTAGGCAGCCTTAAAAGTACAGATTTGGGGTCTATCCTCAGAGATAATGATTCAATGAGTATAGAAAAATCAAGACTAAATAAACCCCCAAGATGAATATGATACACAGCCAGGCTTCAAAAGAATGGAATTAAATAAATACCTACTTAAAAAGTATAATTTGTATTCTTTTCTTCATATTTTTAGGGAAGGGTCTACAGGGTGTTCAGGGCATCACTACTAGGTTGGACTTACAGTGATGTGATTGTCCTGTTAACAGCTTACCAAGTGCTGGGATTACAGGTGCTTGCTGCCTTACCTAGTCTCAATTACTGTCTCAGTGTGCCCTGAGGATGGGGCCAGCAAGGCAGGCTACAAGAATTGAACCCCTGGCCCTGGGCCTGCTTGCAGGCAAAAAGTGTAAGCCTCACACATTAGTGAGCATCAGATGTGCGTGCTATTGTGACTTGGCACACTGTAGGTTGCTAATAGTTTTGAAATAAGGAATAGAAATTCGAATTTTCAACTTCCAGGTGATGTAGGCCTATTGCGAAATGATTGTTCCCATTGTAAACATTCCTGGGTGGCACAATCCAAAAGTTCTCCAGGGAAAGAGGGCATTTGCCTAATCTATGTTATAATCTATGTTATAAGTATCTGTCTCTTTCATATTAAAATATAATCTCCTACTTGCTTTTTTTTTTTAGATATTATTGGAATATTTTCTTTTCTTTTCTTTTTTCTTTTTTTTTAGCAGAACTTAAAATTGAACTCCAGCCCTTGTGCTTATCAGGCAAGTGCTTATTCTATTCAGCCATCTCCCTGCCCTCTGGAATATTTTCTCAAGGTTGTACTGGTGTATAATAAAAAGTGATGCTGAGCAAAAGATATTTTATACTGGATCACCATTTTATTTGGCTAATCATTTTATTAAAGGTACTTATTGCTTCAAAACAAACTACTCCAGACAGAGCAACTTAAAAGAACATGTGTTTTCTCACATTGTTTGTGATCTTGTTAGTCGGTTGATTTTAACTCAGCATCTCATAAGACACAAATCACCGTTTCTGATCTCAGGTGAAGGCCAAACTGGGTGGAGGATCTTCTTCCCAATACTTTTACAGTGTTGCTGGGATTCACTTTATTTTTGGTTGTTGGAAAAAAACATAATTTCCTTACCTCATGGGCTGCTTCTGCATAAGTCAGCTCACAGGTCACAGCATAACAACTGGCTTCCTTGAAAATGAAGGTGAGGA
>PVKA01049624.1:0-13138 GCA_004027165.1 Ctenomys sociabilis | reverse complement strand
ACTTTGGGGTTGTTTGATTGTTTTTGGTTTTTGTGAGGAAACAGGGGTTGAACTCAGACCCTTGAGTTGCCAGGGAAGCGCTTATTTCACTGAGCCATCTCCCCAGCCCAGTTTTATATTTTTGATTTGATTTGATTTTTTTTTTTTTGAGACAGGGTCTCACTATGCAGTTCAGGCTGGCCTTAAGCTCACTTTGTAGCTCAGGCTGGTCTCGAACTCACAACAATCCTCCTGCCTCAGCCTCCCGAGTGCTGGGATTACAAGCATGCGCCACCACGCCCGGCTGACTCTATACTACTTTGAAGAGACCACCTAATGCTCTCCTCTTGACCTCCCACCAGGTGCCCAGGCTCCAGCCCAACCCCAGCTCAGCCAGAGCTGCCATGAAGCAAGCCAAGGCCTGCCCTACCCCCACATCCCAGCTGGGCCAACTCAGCCCCAAAGGAGCCACCCCATGGGACGCTCAGCCAGTCAGCCACAGACACCTCCTGGGAACCCCAGCGCCCTGCCCAGCCACCCTCACATGCAGGCCTGTCCCCTATACCTGTCAGGAGCCACAGGGCCCCCAGGAAGGGGCACAGGATGCACAACGCCATGGCTTCCCACAGATGGCTGAGCGTGGAGCTGGTGGTGAGACCGGAGTGGAGCGCCTGGCTACCCCTCCCTCCAGCAGCTCAGGAATGCCAGGCACTGGCCTCCCCCACAGCAGCCCTGCCCATGGGAGGTGAGCAGGGAGCCCAGCCCCACAGTAGGGTCCCCTCCTGGGCCCTGGCCTCAGAGATGCCCTCCTTGTCACCCTCGGCTCAGCTGGGAAAGAGCTGGGACAGGACTCAGAGCCCCACTTTTTAGGCCCCCCAAGGGCACTGGTCACCTTAGGGCGGGGACACTGAGACAGCACCTTATAGCCCCATTTTCTTCCCCAAACATGAAGCTTATGCCTGGAAACCTGCAAGCAGATCAGGCAGCAGGGTGGCAGGAATGCAGGCAGGCAGGGGAGGCGGCAAGGGGAATTCCAGAGGAGTATGTGTCCCTCAGGTCACCACCAATCACGTGACTGTGCATTGTATGGACCCACGGAGAGAGCAATGTCCTGCACCCCGATCCTACGCAGCAGGCCCAGCTCGCCAAAGGCAAAGCCTGTCCTACAGTGTGCCCGCGATTCAGATAGGCCCACCTGCCCTGTGCTGGCGCAGTGGCTCTGCACCTTCTCCCATGCCTGGGCCTGCACAGCCTGATGCCAAGACTACACCCCTGATCCAGACTCTGGGCCCAGCCTGGCCCTCTTTCCTGAGCTCTGGTGCTACCTCTTCCCTGTGTGGGCCTAAGGAACACCTAACATGCTCTTGTTGACCCACAACCAGTGCCCCTGGGGAAGGGTGCCTACCAGCAAGCACTCAGCATCCCACCCTCGTGAGAGAAACTACAGCTCAGGGCTCGGAAGTACTTCTCATCAGCCGCTTCCAGTCCCACTTCCAGAGCCTGGGGCCCAGCTCAGCCTCCTTCAGCTATAACCTGGGTGACCGCATCCATATCTGCCTCATCGCCTGTCCCCATCAATCCACATAGCAGACAGGCGGGACCTTCTCACCCCCCAGCTCTGGCCTTCCCCGGGGCCCACCCAACCCTGGAACCTGTGTAGCCGGCAGAACAGTAGCACTGGAAACCATCAGGCAAGTCCTGGCAGCGGCCACCATTGAGGCATGGCCCCGAGGCACACTCATCCACATCCACGCTGCAGTCGTCCCCTGCAAGAGACCCAGCAGTGGCTCCCATCCGCACCTCAGAGCCAGACCAGGGTTAAAGGAGTCCACTTAGATAGGGCCACTGAAGCCCTTCCTGAGTCCGTGCCTCTTTGGCATGTGATGCCCCACAGAGCCAGGTCTCAGGCGGGCCTGGGGCCCTGCCCTGGACATCTGAACAAGGTCGACGACTTCCCAGCCAGGAGCTCACCCTCGAAGCCCGCAGGGCAGCGGCACAGGAAACCCGCAGCGTGGCGGAAACTGAAAGTGCCTGGCAGGGTGGCATGGGCGCCCCCATATAGGGCTGGGTCCGAGCGCTGCAAGCAGAGGCCACCGTTCTGGCAGGGGCGCGCAGCACACTCGTCCTCGTCCAGCTCGCATCGCTCTCCGCTGAAGCCTGGGGACACACAGGTGGACCTCAGGTCACAGGAGGTCCCTAGGCAGCTACCCTCCACTGCCATCAGCCGGGCCCTGGGACAGCCAGGGACAACAGCTCTACGAGTAAGACCCAGCGGTGAGTACTACATTAGTGTTATTGAGCACTGCGCCTGTGCCATTCCTGACCAATGCTTCACCACCATTACTCTTTCCCTCTGCTCACTGCACTGAGGAGCCGATGCGATTAACTCGCAAATCGGAAAAGTAAAGCTCAGACGTGGCGCAGGCACCTCCACAGGAGAGGGCCCAGACTGAGCCCGCGCATGCGCACAAGGACATCCCTAATGCCCACCTCTGCCCCCAGCAAACCCCGGCCCCAGTCCCCACCCCACCTACACCCCCGCCCGGTCGCCCGCAGCCCTGGCGACGCGCACGCTTTGCTCTCACGCGCAAGCACGTACCTGGCCAACAGAGGCAGCGGAAGCTCCCGAGGCCCTCGAGGCAGGTGGCGTTGTGCGCGCAGGGCGCCGACGCGCACTCTAGCACCTCCCGCTCGCAGCGTGCGCCTTCGTAGCCGGTGTCCGCGCAGTCGCACCGGAACCTGGGGCGGGGGGGGGGGGGAGCTGAGCCCCCAGCCCACCGCCCCGCGGCCGCCCTCCCACCCCGAGCTCCGCATCGCCCGCGGCCCCGCGCTCGCTCACCCGTTGACCAGGTCGTGGCACAGGCCCCCGTGCGCGCACGGCTGGCTCTGGCACTCGTCGAGGTCCAGCTGGCAGCTAGCGCCCCCGTAGCCCGGCACGCACACGCAGCGGTAGGAGCCCACGCCGTCCAGGCAGGAGCCCCCGTGCAGGCAGGGCGCCGAGGCACACTCATCCACCTCGTTCTCGCAGGTCACGCCTGGACAGGGCCGGGGACACAGAGAGCTGGCGATGCACACCCGGGGGAGGATGAAAGCGCGGGCCCGCGGTCGTGTCTGCTGCACTTACAAGGGGCGACCCGTGTGGCTCTCCACCGAGTGTGTTGACTCGTTCGCTTAGTGCAGGTGCCACAGCCCTGCCCCAGCGGAGCCCGCAGCAGTCGAACCCTGGAGCCAGGATTGGGTCAGTACCTAATTGAGGATTGACTTTTAGTAACGACGGGCTCAGTGAGCCAGGGAACTGAATCTTGTGAAAGCAAGAATCAGGTACTGGGGCTGGCAAGATAGCTCAGCGGTCTAAAGCACCTGCTTAGGCAAGATCTCAGGGACCGCGGTTCGATCCCCAGCACCACATGCCATGCCAGCCCCTCCCCCCAGAGCGGGCTGAGCTGACCCACCCTCCCCCTGCCCGCAAAAAAAAAGAATCCATAATGTGTAGCGAGACACTGTAATAAATAAATAAATTTAAAAAAAAATCAGGTACTGTCTGCTGAATTAGAGTCAGCAAAGGCTTCTTAAAGGAAGAGTTGTGTATTTCACTGTGCAATTCAGGCTGGCCTTGAACTCACAGTGATCCTTTTTCTTCAGCCTTCCTAGTGTTTGGATCACAGGCATGTGCCACCACACCCAGCAAGTTTTTTTTGAAAGATTAGGATATCAGGCTTCTGGATGCCAGAAGGTTAGACTGCCCTTGCTCAGGTCCCCCTGGGGTAGGGCTGGGGGCCCTCGAGCAAGAGGAAGAGTCCAACAGGGGAGGCAGGAGTGGGGGGCAGTCTCAGGGCTAGGCGCATAGGTAACACACTCTGAGCTCTTCCTAAAAGTTGTAAGGGGCCCAGAGCGACATGCTCTATCTGCATTCCAGAAGACTTACTGGTGTTTTTTGTGTTTTTTTTTTTTATTTTTGTTTTTGTTGGTGTTGTTTTGGTAGAACCAGGGATTGAACTCAAGCTCTTGCACAAGCGTTTATGCTACTGAGCCATCCCCATGCCCCTCACCGGTGTCCTTAGGGAGGGGCTCCCAGATGCCAGAGTAGGGTAACCAACCACACTGCGTGGGTGGCTGCACACGGGAATCTCGTGCTTTAAAGATTCACCCTAAAACTCAGGCACCAATGCAGACCCCAGTGCACCCTGCTCCGCCCCTGCCAGCCCCCAAGTGGATTTGGCCTCAGGAGCTGGGGGCCCAGCTGACTCCCGCTGGAATCATCCTCCTTCCCAGCTCAATGAGCACAAAACACAGTCCCTCCTTCCCATGACCCTCCAGCCCGCCTCCCACCCTCCGTGCCAGGGGGAGCCAGGCTCAGGTCTCCTGGAATCCCAGCCTCCCCCAGCTGGCCTGGAATGGAAGGAGAGAGATGAGTCATGGCAGATGCTGCAGGCTCTCGGGAGTTATCAGAGCACTGAACTTCCAGTGCGTACACACCTGCCAGTGTCACGTGCATCTCCCATACAGCAAGGCATTCAGAGAACCCAGTTGCCCGCAGATACGGCAGATACATGGAGACCCTTGAAGCAGACCTTCAAACCCACAGAGACAAGCAGACAGGTGTGACCTTGTGCCCACCCAGCACAGCCAGACACCAGAGGACAAGCAAGATGTGAGGAAGCAGTGTCATCTCACTATGTGTCCTATTGGTCCCCCAGTGTCTGTGACTCCAAATTACTCTTTGCCCTCAAAACCCTTTTCTGCACTCAAGTTTAACTAGGACTGCAGAGGCCCTGGACCGAGCCACACTCTTGCCAGCTTGTCCCCCAGCAGCACCCTGTAGACACCCAGCGTAGCAAATGTCCTGGGGCAGCTCGTGACTAAAGCCAGAACTGAATCGGGCTTTCTAGACTGGGAGCCACTGGTGGGACCCACAGTCCCGACCTCCACCCAGAGCAGCATAGACACACCTGCATAGCCGAGGGGACAGTGGCACTCGAAGCGATCAGCCAGGTTGTGGCAGGTGGCCCCGTGATGGCAGGGCCGGGACGCACACTCATCAATGTCCAGTTCACAGTGGGGACCCTGGAAACCAGGTACACAGTAGCAGCGGAAGCTGTTAGGATCCGGACCCTGGGGCACACACAGGGCGCCATGGTGACAGGGCTGGGTAGCACAGCCCTGGGGCTCTGGGGGCACACAGGTGTGGCTACCGCTGTCAGTTGTCTGACACTTGGTCCCTGGAGTGCATGGCCCTGAGGCGCATGGGTCTGAGGTCTGCCCACTCAGGGTCTCTGAAGGCACAGTCCCTGTAAAAAGAGGGGAGAAGCTGGGAGGGGGCTGCATGACGCCTTCCCCCCCACACTCTCAGCCGCAGACACCAGAGGGCAGCCTAGAGCTGTCTGCTCGGGAGTGAGGCAGGGCCCAACAGGTTGCAGTCATTTACACTAGGAGCTGGGGACAGTGTCCAGCGCCCGCAGAGCAGAGAAGCAGGCCTGGTGCCTGGCACCCTGGTGAGACTAACGAGAAAGCACAAGCCTATGAGTGGCCCCTACACCGTCTCCTCTCATCCTGGCAGTGCCCTGGTGGGCATGGGCTATCGTGGTGCCCAAAGCACAAGCCAGCAGATAGACTCAAGAAAGGAAAATGAGGCTGTTGTGAAGGTCTCAGCACTGGGGTAGGTCTCACTGCCAGCCTGTCTGGGCCATAATGGACAGGGAGTGCCTCTGGGTTTTCCTTTCTACTCCCTACTCAAACAGGCCAGGGGGGGCCAGGGCATCAGCCTGAAGGAGGGGGGTTTTCCCTGCTCTTCCCCTCTCCTGTCGGGGGCTCTGGTAACTCCATCCCTGTGTGAAACCCGAGCTGTCTGACCTCAACCTCTTAGAAGGGATGGGTGACTTCAAAGGCAAGACCTCACCCCTCCCTTCTGCCTGCTGGCCGGGGAGCTCCTGGAGGATCCCTGGCCTTCATTTCTTCCACCACACAGCAAGCGCCTGACCTGGGAGTGGGGCTACAGGGTCTGGAGAACAGAGCAGGTACACAGCACCTGACTCAGCATTTTGAAGTCTACAGTTTGGCTGGGAATGGAGATCCAGCAACCCCTCCTCCCATCCTCCCTACCTGACAGCCTCTTCACTAAGAGGCCTGGGTTCAAATCCCAGCTCAGAAAAATGACTACCCTAGGGATGTCAGGCAGATCATCCTTCCTGCCCAGGCATTCCCAACCTGGGGGGAGAATGAGAATATTGTACCCCTGGGATGAATGGTGAGGAGTCCCAAGCTCCAGTGGTCCTGCCAGGAACTTGCTACAGTGGGTGGGGGAGGGGTTTCCCGCAGGAGCCCTACCTGGAGAGCCCCTCCCCCATCCAGGTTGTCATCCCGAGGCTAACCAGACCCCAGAGCTGCCAGGCCCTGCGCCCTCCCCTCTCCCTCTGTGAAGACCCCCAGATAAGGCTGCCAGTCTTGAAGGCGTCATCCACATTCCAGCAACAGGCTGTCCACTGGCCCAACCCCCACACTCCCCACAAGCCTGAGCAGGGCAGGGAACAGCAGACAGTGAATTAGGGAGATATGGATGGCCAGTCCCCGTCGAGGGTCCAAGCCCCTGGTGCAGCTCCACATGGGCTCATCAGTTCACACCAGGGGTGGGTGGCAGAACAGAGAATCTAGAGCATGCTCAGGATGAGGCAACACCTCTGTGCTCCTCTACTGGAGCCTCCATTCCCAGCGGCTCTGCCAAGCCTGGTCAGGGAGTGGTCAGGAGGAGGCGACTGGGGCTGAGGTTTCAGTCCTACAGTCCGTCCTACAGTCAGTCGGGTCCCTGGGCTGTCGGTGGGGGAAAAGAGGGTGGCCTGATAAAGGGGGAAGATGGTCTTTTGCGGTGGGCATGGATCGAGGTCCCTCAGGAAGGGGACAGGTTTGGAGCATCATATTTGGGTTGTATCTGAGATACAAACAGTATTGTACGTAGAGGCACTGTAAGGACTCAGAGGTGACCTAACCTGGGTGGGGTTGGGGCCTATGCCAGTTGGGGTCCCTTGGCCCACACAACTAGGAGGACAGTGGTCACGGGTGCCATGGTGAAGGACTCTGGCTGCTGGGCCCTGTGCCAACAGCCGCATCTTATCCCTAGCACGCACCGCCCTCCCCTAGGCCCCCACCCCAATCTGGAGCCCACGACCCTGGAAAGCAGGGCTTAGACTACGACATTTGCCAGGGCGTGGGGGGCCTCTTACAATCTGCCTTCGTGGGGTCTTGGTTGCCTTGGGGTCCTCCCAGGGCCAGAGCAGGTGAGCTCGGGTGATAGAATCTTGGCCCTCAGAGTAAGGTGAAACTCAGGGAGGAAGCTGCTTCCCAAACTCATGCCCCAGAGGGGCTGGGATCAGAACCTGGTTCTCCCTGCTCCAGAATCCTCAGTCCAGGGGACTACAAACATCATCGGCCAACGCCCCGAAAATCGACATTGCCCCCGCTCCGCGGGACTCTTTTGCACACTGAGGGATGGGATGGCTAGTCTTCGGGGTGTCTGTGTTGGAGAGCCGGGGAGACCAAGCTGGCTCCGGGAAGGAAGCAGGCGCGTAGGGGCGGGACTGTCCTGGGGCAAGCTGGAGGGTGGTGCCTGTTACCAGGGCAACGAGGGGCCTGTGCTTATCTTTACAAATCCTTCCCGACCTCTGGGGCTGCCTGAGCTGACCTGGCAGGGGAGGGATTAACGGACGCAGCCCCTGTCCTGGACCTGCAGCCTGCCTCTCAAAGGAGGCAGGTGGGGTCTATCCATTCACGCTGAGCGCCCACTTTATGCCTGGACGGTGCATCCATTATTACATTGTTATACTTGGTTGGAACCAGAAGAGGGGGCAGTTAAGAAAACTTTTGCTTTTTAAATGCAAAGAGGTTGACCAAATTGCCCAGCTTCAACCACATTGGTTCATGCCTCTAATTCCCGCACTCCTTATAATTCCAGAGCTCTGTAGGCTGACATGGAGGATCACCCCTAGCTTAAGGCCAGCCTGGGCTACATGTGCATTCAGACCAGCCTGAACCATAGCAAGACTCTGTCTCAATGCAAAGCCAAAAAACAATACCACACGACCATCCCTTCAAAAACTAAGAACGAGATCTTCAGCATTCTGCCAATGCACACAAAATTGCCAGCTTCGTGTTGTGGATGTCCCTCTTCCTGGCCTCACCCTTGCACCGGGGACTTTTCTCTAGAATGCAGGCCCAGCGGGCAAGCACCACATTACACAGAGGGCCCCTGGTTTCTGTCCCCAGTGTGGCTACAGAGGGGGACAGACTGGATGCTGGCTAGAGCAGGCAGCCTTCCTTAGCTGTGCAGAGCTCACTCAGGGCTTTTGACCTCTACAGGATTGAGATAAAAGCCCAACAGAAGACCAGTGTTGTATTAAGAGTCAGTTTGGGGAAGCTGCTGTCCAGACAAACAAAAGGAACATGTTTCCATGTTCCAATCCAATATCTCCTAAGGTGTGGGAAGCTGTTGACCCACTGTGGTTGGGTGGGAGCAGTGCAGAGGGCCTCAGCATGAAAGGTAGGCATCTCTAAAAGGTGGGAAACTTTGGAATACTCTCTTTTAGAAATGCGTATGCCAGGAGGCTAAGAGGCATCATTCAATACTTGCGGCCTCTCTGGACAGGGTGTGGCGTGTCCCTGGTATTTTCAGCTGGGGTCTCAGAGTGCTGGGTTCCTGGAGGACACCTCCTCAAGGGTGATCCCTTGGCAGCTGTGCAGCCACTTTAACCACTTTGCTGCTGTTAACGGACTTCTAAAATCTCCTTGGAAGTCGAGGTCTTACCCTAAAAGCTAAGTGGAGAAGCATCTTGTGGAGTTCTTGTCTTGGCCTCAGAGTAAAGATTGAGTTCTGCTTCACTGAGGCACAGAGGAAAATGAATGGCTCTGCAAAGGCAAGGGTCTGTTGTGAAACTCTGGTCCTGTCACATATGTGCCTAGAGTGAGTGACTCAGGCAAGCTGTGGCCTCTCCCTGGCCTCCTCTACTTCCTCTGTCAACAGCGGTATCAGCACTGACCCCACAGGATGCAGGGAGGATTAAGGCCTATCTGGCAGCCCAGGAGCAGGGCCTGCGGTAGTGGTGGCTGAGACTCGCTCATCAACAAACCTCAAGCACCCAAGGATCCTGAAGCTGACGAGTGTGAGAGCTTCCCGCCCAATCCCTGCTCTGTACTGAAGGCCCCATTTCCTCTGGTTGGAGGAGGGAACAGACATGGGGACCAGGCTGCCTGCCCCTTTGTCTGCTGGGCTCCCTGTGTGTTCAGGGAGGGAGGGGGTCCCATTGTCCTCCAAGATGCTTGGTCCTCTCCATAGCAACCAACCAGCGGGCCTCTGAAGCAGAGTGGCCTGGGATGGCGGGGCCCAGCTCAGGGCTGGCAGGGACAGCAGCACAGAAGTTCACCTCTTCTGCGGTGGAAATCAGCTTTCCAGTGACACAGTCCACAATTCCCCCCTCCCCACAGTCAGGCCTTGAGTAACAGTAACGGCATCCAGAAATAGGCTTGCCACCAGTTCCCTGACTGCAGCTTTTGGGGATCCCCAGGATGGGGCTCCTTGTGCAAAAAGAGTCAGGGGCAGGGGCCAGGGAGATGGCTTAGTAGAATAAGTGCTTCCCTGGCAAGTACAAGGGCCTGAGTTCAATCCCTAGTTCTGCAAAAAAAAAAAAAAAAAAAAAAAGATTCAGGGGCAAAGGTGGGCCCCAGGGGTCAGCATTCCTTCCTCTTTACACTCTGACCTGCTTTGTGTCTACCCTGCCTTGAGCTCATATATGTGAGGCCACATGTGGAGGGCCCACATGTACCTGTGCCACCTGCTCATGTGTGCCCCATACGTGTCATACTTGTGTGCCAGGTGTGCACACACATGCATTATTCTACAGGGCACAGGTAGGCTAGCCCCAAAGTGGGAGATCATGTCCTGGGTGTGCAGAGAGCATCCCCCAGAGTCACCCAAAGACAAAGCTCCTAAGCCCTAATCCCTCCCCAAGCCTTGCTTTCCTTCCCTACAAAGTGAGGTCTTTGCCTGTCCTGGTGGCCTGAGAACAGGAGAGGAAACTTTGGGCATGCAACCCCCCTCCCCCCGTAGGTGAAAGGACACTCCATAGGAGTGGGGCCAGGAGGTGGCCTCCCCACTGCAGAGAGGGCAGCCCTCAGCTCCCTCCTCCAGCGGAAGTTGGAGGTGGCAGCAAGTGGGACTTCCCAGGCCTAGTGCATGGCTAAGTACCCATGACAAAGAGCCCCCAGGGCCCCCAGTAGGAATTCCAGGCCCCATGCATGTGTGTTTTCACTTGGATAGAAGCAAAAGCCTTGGTTGTCAGGGGTCCAGTTTCAGGTGACCCTTCCAGCTGGGGAGGACGCCAGACAGGGGCAGCAGGGGACGCACGTGTGTTCTCAGCCCTTCCACCCCACAGAGGGACCCTGAGCAGCTCCATCCACCCCAGCCACCAGACCAGCTCCCAAAGTTTCCTCCCCACTGAGTTGGGGTCCCCTAGCCCTCTAGGACCGGATATCTCCAGCAAAGACCCAGTTGTTCAGCCCACTGGACTACGTCCACCCCTCCGCAGCGCTGGACCCAGCTCACCATATCCAGTCTCCTCAGCCAACTCCCAGCTCCTCCACCCCACAACTTCTACACTCCACTGGCACCCAACTCCAGTGCCCCCACTTAGAGCAAATCCAGGTGAGGCCCCACTCCTGCAACTCCCCAAACTCTGTCCCTCACACCCCAGAGCACCCAGCACCAACACCTCTCCAAGGAGGGGTCCGGGTGGCCCCATGTAAGACGAAACTCACACACACGCCAGCACCAAAACCAGCTCACGGCCCAGCGGGCGCTGCACAACGCCGGGGAGCGGAGCCCCCCACAAGTTCAGAGGCCCTCAGTCCGTCATTCTGCCACTCACTCCTGACCCCATGCAGACCAGTGGCCCTAGGGACAGCCCCACGCCCAGACTCCACTTACCAACTACCAGGGCAAGGAACAGGGAACAGAGTAGCAGTGGCAGCAAGCCAGGGCGCAGGGGCCTGCAATCCCGGGTCACAGGCCTATCCCGCGCCATAGCAGCCCAGTTTTGCCGCCGCTGTGGGAACGCGCAGCCCGGCCAGGCCTGCACCCCCGCGTCCCTCAGAGCAGCACTAATGCTGTGGACAGAGGCCCGGCCCCGCCCCGCCCCCTCTCTCCCCTCCCCCTCCTTCACAGACTCCAGGAGAGGGGTCCGCCCCTCCTCCCAGGCTCAGCCAGAGTCCCCAACCCCTCCCCGCCTCGGAGAAAGTTCTGTTGGGAGGGGCTGGCCAAGGTTATCTCACCAGGAGATGTCCTGCAAGTCCCCGGTGACCTACCTTCCAGGATGGACCCCTGGGCCGGACCTGCATTTAGCCGTGGGCCTCTCCAACCCAGATCACCCGCGCCCTACGCCTTCCCCTCCCGCCAGACACCCCTTCGCCGTCACCATCCCAACTCCTTCTCCACTCCCGGCCGGGTCTTGCCAGCCGCACGTGGCCCCCTCCCCAGTCTTTCAGGTCCAATTAAGGCCCAGGGCGCAGCACACTGAGGCCCCGACCCTTCGACCTCTTCGTTTGGCCTTGATCTCGCTCTTGCTGCTGGCAGCTTCAGAAACCTCACTCGTGCGCCCGAGATCTAGGCCACGGAGCGGCCACTGGAACCCCAGAGCTCTCCTCTGCCCAGACAGGCAGCCCTTCCTGCGGTCTAACCCACGGTCTCTGGCGGGAGAGAGGAGTGTCACTTGGCTGCAGGGGAAGTCTTCCAGGACGACCTGGATCTAGGTCATCTCAAAGACAGAACAACGTCCCCTCCTCCGCTGTCCCCTACTGAGGAGGGGTGATCCCCTAGATGAAGGGACTTTCCTGAAACAAACCCTGTCCCTTGCCAAGCCAGCGCTGCCTCCTACAGCTCAGTGACCGTGAACTCGGCCCACGCAGGCTCGGGGCTCTGCTCTCAGCGTAGAGGCGGCGGCGGCGGCCGGGGACGGGGGTCCCAGCACCGGTCCGGGTGAGCGAGGCTGGGCGGGGTCCCGCAGAGGCCCAGCCTGGGGGATCGCAGTCGCCCTCGAGCCTCATTCTTTGCTGAGAAGTCGCCCCTTGGTCTCGGGGACCCCGCCCTTAACTCCACCTCTTGCTTACACGGGAGCCCCCTCGTGGAAGCCCCTCTCCCCTACAGGGAAAGCACGAGAGGCCTAGTGGCGAGGCCTCTCCACGCCCTTCTCTGGGCCTCAGTTTCCTCATCTGTAACCTAGGAGTCACAACAGCTCCCGCCCCGTGGGGCCTTAGTGAGCAGCGAGTCTGTGGGTCTCCGGCTTCTCAGATTCCGGAGTGCCCCAGACAGCGGGGAAGGGAACCACGAGGAGCGCTGGCTGCAGCCCTGACCTCCGAGCTCGCAGACACGAACACCTGCGCCGACTGGAAGCTCGTGCGCCCCCTGGTGACAGTACCTGGGACTGCCCCCGAGCGGGACTGCCCCCCCAGCAGTCCGTAGAGGAGGGGTGGTAGGAGTCGGGGGTGCAAAGAGCTCATGGATGGTGGATCTGAAAGACAGCGGGGTGTCTGGGGCCCTGGGTGGAGTGGGGGCGTCAATTTTAGTTTTGCTCCGCGCCCGGATTAGCATACACCTGGGCGAATGGGGGAGAAGCAGGCGGCGCCGCCAGGGACGCTGGGGGAGAACATAGGGTTCCCCCGCTGCGGAGACCGCCCTCAGGGACCCTGGAGACCCATGCAGCAGGACCCTGCTCCCACCTCAGGGCCCTGTGTCTCCTCCTCAGCGCCTCGCGGCACACTGTTTATCCCCCACTCCCACCGGACCCCAGCAAACCCCCCAGCCGCGACCTCACCAAATCTCTCAGGCCTTGCATTCCTAGTTACCACTACCGCCAATGTTGAGGTTCCCCCAGCAGAGCACACCAAAGCCTAGGCTGGCACAAGCTCTCCACCCCTGCCTGTCTCACTTTGGGGTTGTTTGATTGTTTTTGGTTTTTGTGAGGAAACAGGGGTTGAACTCAGACCCTTGAGTTGCCAGGGAAGCGCTTATTTCACTGAGCCATCTCCCCAGCCCAGTTTTATATTTTTGATTTGATTTGATTTTTTTTTTTTTGAGACAGGGTCTCACTATGCAGTTCAGGCTGGCCTTAAGCTCACTTTGTAG
>PVKA01049623.1:0-13139 GCA_004027165.1 Ctenomys sociabilis | reverse complement strand
AAAATGGATTAAAGATCTAAACGTTAAAACAGAAACACTCGATCTCCTGGAAGAGAAAGTAGGAGGAACTCTTGAAGACATAGGGGTAGGTAAAGAGTTCATGAACAAACATATATTTGCACGGGAAGCTCTTGAAAGAATCAACAAATGGGATCAACTCTTCTTAAAGAGCTTCTGCATGTCAAAAGAAATTGTCAACCGAGTGAAAAGACAACCCACAAACTTTGAAAAAATCCTAACTAACAAGCAATCAGACAGAGGTCTACTGTCTAGAATTTATAAAGAACTAAGATATAACAGGGCCCTCAAATTTAAAGACCCAATTCCGAAATGGGCATCTGAGATAAATACACATTTCTCAGAGGACGAAATTAAAGAAGTGAACAAATATATGAACAAATGTATGCTAGCCACATCGCTAGCCATTCGTGAAATGCAAATAAAAACAACACTGAGATATCATCTCACTCCAGAAAGAATGGCTATCATAAGGAAATCAACCAACAACAAATGTTGGAGTGGTTGTGGGGAAAAAGGAACACTTCTCCACTGCTGGTGGGAATGTAGACTAGTACAACCATTGTGGAGGTCAGTATGGAGAATCCTCAAAAGAATAGGACTAGAAATCCCATTCAAGCCATCTATCCCCCTACTGGGAATTTTCCCAAAGGATTTGGATACATTGTATCACAGAGATATATGTGTACCTATGTTTACAGCAGCACTATGTGTGACAGCAAAATCTTGGAAAAAACCAAGATGTGCATCACATGAGGAATGGTTGAAAAAGATGTGGTATTTCTATATAATGGAGTATTACTCAGCTATTAAGAATGATAAGTTTGAAACCTTTATACTGAAGGGGATGCCACTTGAACATATACTCATAAGTGAAATAAACCAGACACACATGTGTAAATATCGTATAGTCTCCCTAGTATAACAAGCAAAAAGCCGAAATACAAAAGGAAATGTACAACAAGTAAAATCAATTGAGTCAGATAAGGCAAAGTGAATGGCATATGCTGCAGGATACTAACCAGATTTTCTTCTGGATGGTTAATAACCTAAGATCACAAGTCAGATTTGGAGAAATAGAAGAGCCACAAGGCCAGCCAACATTTTGGCCCTAGCCTTTCAAGGTCAGTGAAGACTCAGGACATAGGAGAACCTGTACTGCACTATCATGAGACTCAGGTGAGCTCCAAATTTTCTGAGCAAGGAGATTGTGGAGCCACAGAGGAAAGAGATTGAAGTTCTATAGTGTGCCTGGGGAGAGTCACATGAAGAGCAAACTTTCTCTCAGGCTCTCACAGAGAGCAATCTGGTCAAGCATTGGCCATGACTCATCCACATGGATGACACAGACAAAGGAACTACAGAATAATGTACAGGACTACAAGATAAACCCTGAGAAGACTTCAATGACCACATAGGAAATATAAAGTTCATGTGTTGATATATAAGTTTTGATCTACCTAGGTCTTAACCATCCAGCAGAAAATATAAAAGTATAAAAATGAAGTATACATCGTGAGCTGAGCTGTAAATGGATATGGTCGACAATTTCTTTGAGTAACTCCCTATGGTTGCAGAATGCTGGACTATGTTGGATTGTGGTGTCGAGTTCAAGCACCTAAAGTAGTTGAATGTCAATGGAGTGCCCACTTTTGATAGGTGTAGACACAGGAAGGGTTGTGGAAAGAAAAATCATGATGTGTGTGTATAGACAGTACAGTTGGGATAGATAACGCTGTGCTTCTACATAATTCTATGATAGGCAAGATCTGCACTAATGGTGGTTGGACAGGATATTATGTCGGCTTTTAGTGCTATGGTCATCCACTAGGTAAATAATTATTGAATTTTTGATATAATTCAGCTATAAAAACCTGTAAATACAATATCATGTATGCACCTTGTACAATACCAAAGTGTTATGAAAACAGTTTGCAATGTATTGATTCATTAACTCTGTATGGTTAAGGTGTTTTGAAACTGTCTGATTGACATTTGTATTTTAATAAAATAAAAATAAATGGAAAAAAATATTGGTGAGAAGCTGTAGCATCTAAAGTCTCTATAACAATGTATTTTGAAAAGCTCAAAGCTGTTTGATTTTTGTAAAATATGTTCTCTTGAAATTTACATAATATAATCATAGATAAATAGAGGGAATTTTACCTAGTCTCACTCACAGTGGCAGAACAAGCATTAGAATTCTGCTTTCTTAACTACAGACCTGGGAGGCTCTACAGTTTTGTATCATTCTTAATTAAAATTTCTTCCTATATAACATTATTTTACTGTAATGTCTAAATGAAAACTCTCTTAAAAGTGACTACTGAGGGCAGTGAGATAGCTCAGCAAATTAAACACCTGCTTAGGCAAGCCGTTAGACTGGTGTTCCATCCCCCACACCACATGCAAAACCAACCCCACCCCCAGGCTCACTGAGATGACCACTGAGACCAGGCAACACCTGATATCCCATCACTTGGGAGGCTGAAAACAGAAGAATCTGATCTACACTGTGAGTCCAATCTACATAGTAGGGTAGGCCCTGCAGACCCTATACCAAATACATTTTAAAAAAGAAAAAAAAAAAGCATGTGTTGCTACTCTATGTTAGATTTTAAAGGATGCAAGACTCCAGTTTTATGACCTTAACAAAGCCAACATCAAGTTTTTTATTTTGCATAAATAATAAAAATTTTCATGTTTTTTTATCCTCATCTAAGAAGTTTGAAAACTAAAGACTGAAGGGTGAATTTTCTATAGTCTTGAAGTTGATTAGTGTCACATCTAGACCAAAGTCTGAGAATTAATATGTTCCTGTAAAGTACAATTTAAGTGTTCCTTAAGAGATCCATTTTATAAATATCCTGGCGGAGAGTGAATATGTTCTTATGACACTGAGTAAACATCCATATTTGTATTGCTCTTAGATTTATAATTGGAGACTCAAATATGAAGCTCTTCTTTCACATCACAGGAATATTTGCAAGTTTTAATTCACATGAAGTACAAGAATCTTAGGTTTAATAATTGTTTGCAGGAAATTCGATGAATCAAGTGCAATTCCACCATGTATAGGGAGGGAATAATAACTTTTTGCTTTTTTATATTCATAATAAACATCATTTATCTATTTGATGCAATATTTATGCCCTCAGAAATAATACTGCCTCTATACATTTATATAAACAAGATGGTTAAGGCAGTGGTCTTAGAATCTCCATGAGGTTTTGGAAAAGAGCAGTTAAAGGGTAGAATTCTCACCCTGACTAACTATATATGCTGATATCTGTGAAATATTGACCCTAAAAGACTCAAATACTTGAAATAGAATTGACCTCTGGATTCTACATTTCTATTAGTGTGGTTTCCTTTGTTCTTTAAAAAATTGCTGGATGCATTGCTATGTAGTCATTGTGAGGTAGCAAAACCTCTTTATATAGCATACCAACATGTCCACAGAAATTTTCCTTCAGGACAATTCTACTGTAGGGGAAAACAAAAGGGTACAAATAGGGCATACACTTGATGTGATAGGCAATGTTGTCAATTGCCTATCATCTGAGGAATCATAAATTTTCCAAAATTCTTAGGGCAAAGCAGAGACCTGCATATGCTGGAGGAAAAATACTAACATTGCTGATCATGTTATAATACGTTGTTGCCTAAATTCCATGCAATATAAAGGAAATAGGTCTTAGGGAGCACATGTTACTAAGCTGATACACAGACAGAATTAGTGTGAAAATCTGTACTCACTCCACAAAACCAATCTGCCTCCATAAGTGGAAAGGAACATTTGGGGTAAGTATTTCTTCTGCTGACACTTTACTTACATAGGCCAGGTAAACAGCATCTCAAAGATCTGGCTATCCTTACCATACATTTCCAACCTAAATATTAGCCTCAGAAAATAAATTCTATTTTTTTACATTACAAAGGAGTCAGATTTCTGTAAACTGTTTATAATGCACACAGACAGGGAAGCAAGGAGTAAACCATTTTGCATGCCTATGGGCTGCTCTGCCATAAACAGTATATCTTAGTATTCATTAACTCACTCTTGCATCACACAAATGATGAGCTCCACCTGTGTGCCAGTTTCTCGTCTGGAAACACGAAGACAAATGGCATCATTCTTGCTTCCATCAAATAGCTCATAACTACTAGTATAAGTGGAAGTAAGCTATGAGACACAGGTCTTTGCTTTGCTTTGCTTTATGGCTAGTAGCTTAATCATAAAATACAACCAGTGAACTTAAGTGCTGATTTCAGCACTTAATAGTTGAATGATCTAGGATAGGTGACTTACCATTTGTGTTGCTCAGTATCCTTGTCCATGAAAGATTTGGAAGGCTTCTTTATTTATTTATTTTTATGAATTTAGAACAGAGTGTACAGGGTCTCACTACATAGATCCAGCTTGTAGTGAATCTCCTATATTCAGCCTCCCAGGTGCTGGAATTCCAGGCATGTGCCACCATGCCCAGTCTCAATCACTGTCTCAGTGCATCCTGGGGGCAGGGCCAACATGGCAGGCCCAGGGATTGAACCCCTGGCTTCCGTGTCTGCCTAAGCAAGCACTTTAGTTCACTGAGCTATCTGCCTGGCCCTTAGAAGGCTTACTTAGATCATCCAAAGCATTAGTAAATTCTAGAAGACTGTAAGTTTTCCATAAGTATTGATTCCTATTACCACAAGTCAAATTGCATTCTTTCAAAGCTTGCCATATTAAAATGTGTATATTCAGTGGCCAGGGAGATGGCTCAGTGGAAAAACCACTTCACTGGCAAGCACAAGGGGCTGAGTTCAATCCCCCATTCTGCCAAATAAATAAGTTTATAAATAAAATGAGTGTATTCGGTGAATAAATAATTTTTGCTTTTGAGAAAATAACTTAATATGCGAACATAAATAGACTTAGCCGTGGTTATCTTCAAATGAAGAAAGAAAATGTGTCCTCTACTTTATTTGGATAGTGTGTTACAGTTAGAAGAAAATAGTAATAATGACATTTTTATCAACAAATAATTATACTAATGACCTCAAATATGTGGAGAATTTCATAAAAACAATAGAGCTTGAGATAGCCACCTCCTCTCTATGAGCCTTGGTTTCTCCATCTCTGGATGGAGGGTTGACTGTAAAAGATCACTGAAAGCCCTTAAATATCTAAAAGTCTTGTTTAAGGGGTAAGCGTGATTCTTGCTATTGTTGATGCTACCATGGAGAAATCATAGTATTGGTGCATGAGAAGGAAATTCAGAATTTACTCCTGGAACAAAGAATGCTCAACTTATATTCTTGCCATATTTGATCCCCCAAATAAAGCAAAAGTTGACATGAAACCATGGATTTGGGGGTCAGGGAGATACCACGGTAGAATAAGTGGCTTGCCTGGCAAGCACAGGGTCCTAAGTTCAATCCCTGGTGTCTTAAAGAAAACATGGATTTGGTAGTGCTGGAAATAGAGAAGTGTTGAGTTTCAGCAAGCACAGCATGTCAGCTGACATTAATTCTAAAAATGAAACGTAAAAATTCCTTGGGATTACTGCATACAGGGACCAATGTCACCATCATATCGAGAAGCAAAGGGCGTATATCCTGATCCAGCCAAACAATATTATCTGGGCTGGAAAGCATAGGTCCTTTATATTCCAAAGTCATGACATTCATTCAATGACTGATTCAGACGAAAAACATGCTCTTATTTAACCTTACACTACAGGTACACATATCAATCTTTGGGGATCAGAAAACTTGGGACACAACTAAGTTACACAGTGTTACAGTACAGGTTCTCCTATGTCCTGAGTCCTCACTGACCTTGAAAGGTCAAATGTTGGCTGTCCTTGCAGCCTTTCTTTTTCTCTGATTTTGGTCTGCAAACTCAGGTTGTTAACTCTCTAGAAGATAAGCTTATTATTACCCTACAATATATGCAGTTGGGAATAATCTATCTGGCTTGCTCTAATAGGTGCTTGAGACAGGATAACATTTCTGCATCTTGTACAATGAATAACCACTATGACAACAATATCCAATGTATTAATTCTTGAAAATGTGATGGTAATTTGTTGATATTTATTTCTCTATAAAATTATTAAAAATAAATAAAGCTTTGGGGAAATGATTTGCTATACCAATAGGGTTTTTTCATTGAGTAACCCAACTTTTTCATAAGTGCCACTGCTGTTATTCCCCTTTCCCTTACCTGCTTCACAAAAGAGAAGGTCTGGGTTTAGAAGTGGACATTGAAGGATGAGAAATTAATTTAAGTCCACCTTCTGTTACAGGAACAACTACAAAATAAACATATAGCCCTCACAAAATTCCTAGAACTCTCTTAGCTTTGCCACACAGTAAAAGTTCAGTACGTAGACACTTTAACATTACCTCCTGGTGAGTAATGCTATTACTCAGCCTATAGAGGGCTCTACCACCAAGGGTACCCTTCTTATATATGATTTCATAGGACTGTTTATTAATAGTAGTTGATCTGAAGGATTGTATCTTCATGAATCCTTGGGCTGCTTACAACTAAGTTTGCCTTTACCCTTTCCCTTTGCTATTAATAATTCCCTCCTGCCCAAAAGCTTCACTGGAAAGTATTACCTCAAGCTATATACAATAGCCCTACTATATATCAAGATTTTATACTTCCCATTTGACAACAATGGCTTCAAACTATTACTGTTTCATTATATAGATGGTATTCTGCTGTGTATTGCTGAACTCTTAGAGGCTTTTAAAGTTACATCAAATACAAATTCAAGTTAAAAGTTTTGGATTGGTCATAGCTCCTGATAAAATACAAATATTTCCCCCTGAACTTACTTGGTAAATGCTAACTTGTCATACCATCTAGCCAAAAATTCCATACATTTGGAGAGAACAATTTAACATTTTAAATGATTTTCACAAAATGTTGGGTGATATTAATTGGTTACACGCTTGTCTAGGGATTCCTACTCACATACCTAAACAAAATTCTTTTTTTATTTTAAAAAGAAAAAAATAAAACAAAATTTCCAAGCAAGATAATATGAAAGTAACAATGGTTGATATACTGTGTATTGTTATCCTTAAATTAGGTAATCAGTGTACAATATATTGACATGGAATTGTCTGAAAAATACTAGCATGAAACATTCTTTTCAATTACATAAGGCAAATTAGTAGTATATCTATCTTAAATATTTATTTGCTTTTTGCTTCTGTCATTTCTCCATTCCCCCATCCGAGTTTCCTGTCCTTCTCAAATTTCTTCCCATTTTATAATATACATTGTACATTTTAGATCTTATTTAATCTTCATCTTCTCGTACTAGGGAAACAATATTTATACTTGTGTTTCTTGTTACTTTCATTTATGAGTTTGGTCTCAATTGCATCCATTTGCCCACAAAAAGTCTCAAATTTGTCATTTTCATGAGTAGTACTCCATTATATAGCAATATTACATCTCCTTTGTCTATTCCTCAGTTCATAGGCATTTGAGTTGTTCCCAAGATTTAGCTTTTACAAATTTTTCTCCTGCAGACATGGTGTACATATATCTCTATGCGAGATATGTTCAATTATTCTGGAAACATACCTAGCTGGGTATTACTTGGGTCAAATTACACCTTCAGTCCTATTGATTGAGTAATCTCTGCATTCATTTCCACAGTGTAGCACCAGTCTATATTCCTGCCAACAGTAGAAAAGTGTTCCTTTTTACGAACAGGCCCGCTAATATTTTTACTTGATCTTGTAATAAGAGGAATTATTTCAGGATGACATGTAATTTCAGTATTCTTTCAATTTGCATATATTAATAACCAATAATGTTGAATATTTTTTCACATATTTCTTTGCCATTCGTATTTCTTTACCTGAGAATTGTCTATTCAACTCAGATGCTCATTTTTGGATTGGGTCTTTAAATTTTCAAGGTCTGTGTTTTGAGTTCTCTGTATGTTCTCAATAGTAACCCTTTGTATGGAGAACAGCTAACAAGAATTAGTTCCCAAATTGTGTGTTGTCTCTTCACTATATTGGAGGTTTCTCTTACTATGAAAAAGATTTTTAATGAGTTCCCAGTTGTTGATTCTTTTTGATAGTTTCTTTGTGATTGGTGTTTCATTCAGTCTTTGCTTACCCCAAAGTCTTCAATAGTTTTATTAATGTCTTCCAGAAGATATAATGTTTCTGTATTAATATTTAGACCTTTGATGTATTTCAAATTTTGGTTTAGGGCATATTTAAAATATTTGTCCAGTTTTAATCTTCAACATGTTCATAGCCAGTTTTTCCCCCAGAATTTACAAAAGAGGTTATTTCCGTCTAGTGAAATTTTTTGGCTCCTTTGTTGAATATAAGATGGATGAGTATGTCAGGAACTGTTTCTACAACCTTTAAACTGTTTCATTAATCTTCAGCTCTACATTTGTTTATTTGTTTTTTTGTTGTTTCTTTGTTTTGCAAGTGCAATATTATCTTCATCATATTGACTTCCTAGTGTAATTTCAAGTCAGAGATTTTGATGCTTCTTGCCTTATTGCTCTGAATTGCCTTTGGCATGCTAGATTTCTTATGATTCCAAAAGAATTTTAGGATTCTTTTTCTGAAATTTTGTGAGACATGCTCTTCAAATTTGGATGAAAATGGCATTAAAGCTGTCTAACAATTTTGGAAATACGAACATGTTCCCTATATTGGTTCTTCTTACCCAACAGCAGTTGACATCTTTCCATTTTATTATATCAATACTCTGTTTTCCAGAGTATTGTAGTTTTCTTTCTTTTTTATTGCAATTTTCAATGTAGAGATCTTTTACATACTTCATTAGATTGATTCATATGTATTTCATTTCTTTGCATGTTATTGTGGAAGGTGTTGATTTCCTTGTTTCTCATCCAGTAAGAATCAACTTTGTATCTAACTATGTTACTGTACATATTTAGTAAAAGTAGAGCTTTTTGGTGGAGTTTTGAGGCTCTTCTGTATAACGTCACCTGTAAATAATGATAATTAACCTTCCTTTCCTATCATCATTCCTTTCTCTTGTCTAATTACTCTAGCCAGTTTCTATAATTTTGTTGACTATGAGTAGAGACAGTGAGTAGTCTTTTTTTGCAGCGGAACCAGGGATTGAATTTAGGTGCTTGTGCTTGCCAGGCCAGCACTTGTTCTACTGACTCATATCCCTGGCCCCAACAGTGAATAGTCTTGTCTTCTTCCTGATTTTAGATAAAAAGCTTTCAGCTTTTGTCATTTAGCATGATGTTACTATTAGTTTGTCATGAAAGATTTTATCACATTGAAATAAAGATTATCTATTCTAATATTTGTATATATGAAGGCATGCTAGAGTTTCTTTAAAGTTTTTCTGCATCTATTGAAGTGATCATATAGTTTTCTTCCCTTGGCTCTGACAGTATGGTTTACTAACATTTATTCTTTTGCATACTTTGAGCCATTCCTGGAAGGAATACCCCCGGGTCATAGTTTATAACACTCTAGATGATGTGCAGCTGTTTGCCAATATATAATTGATGGTTTTGCACCTATGTTCATAAGGGAGATGGGCCTATGATTCTCTATTTTGGATCAGATCTTCTCTGGTTTTAGTAGCAAAGTAATGTTTGCTTCTAGGAATAAATTTGGGTGTACTGGTTCCTTTTTAATTTCATTATGGAGTTAGAAAAGTGGAGTTCGGTCTTCTCTAAATTTCTTATAGAATTCAGCAGTGAATCCGTCAGGACTAGGGTTTCTTTGTGTTCATAGGTTTTTAATTGCATCTCTGATTTCACTGATTGCTATTTGTTTCTTTAGGATTTAATTGTTTTAATTTGGCTTTCGCAATTCACATGTATCCAAGAATCTAATAATTTCTTTGCATATTCAAACTTCTTGAAATACAAGTTGTCAAAGTAGGAGCAGATAATATTTTGGATTTCTGAAGAATATTTCATGAAATAAGTTTGGCTGAAATTTATTTAATCCGTCGAAGATGAAACTCTTCAATTTATTGATTCTTTGTCTTGTTTTGTTTGTGTCTCATACATTAATTTCTGCTCTGATTTCATTCATTTCTTCCGTACCAACATTTGATTTAACCTGTTATTTGTTCTCTAAATGTTTGAGATTCACTCTTGAGCTGTTCATTTGTCCTTGCTTGTCTTCCTGATTTGAGTATTCGCTGTTAAAAAATTCCCTTCTAGAGCTATTTTCTTTGTGTCTTGTAAGCTCTGGTATGTTGTATAGTCATAATTATTTAATGGGAATAATAGATTAATTTACTTTTTAATTTCAGTTGTGATATATTTGTTGCCATGAAGGTGATCTATATGCTTATGATGTTGTTGCACCTTCTTTTGCCATTGATTTCCAATTTCACTTCACCATGATCAGATAACATGCATAGGATAATTTCAGTTCCTTTGCATTTACTTAAACATGTTCTATGAGCTAGAACATTGTCTCTTTTGGAGAATCTTTTCTGTGTAGCTGAGAAAAATACATATCCTGGTTTTGTTCTGTGGAACTCTCTGTGAACATGTAGAGTCTATTGTCAGAAATTTCTTTCAATTCTAATATTTCACTGTCTATTTTTATCTAGTTTATTTATCTTATTGGGACAGGTGGTATTGAGATACCCAATAAAATACTATTTGTGCTTATTTGATTTTTCATACTTGTTAATATTTACTCTCTATAGTTGGGTATACTATTATTTGTTGCATATATATTTATGACCATTAATACTCCTCGTGGACTTTTCTCTTTATAAGGATCTGATGACAAGAAAACCCATTGTACAAAAGGCAGACATGATATCCTGTCCAAAAATAATATTGCCACAAATATTTCCATTCATTGAATTAAGAGAATGTAGCTGTATATCTATCATAACTATTTTGAATATACAGATACAAAATGGTCCTTCATTTGCATCCCCATTTTTTTGTCAGAGATGGGTACTCCATTGTCATTTAAATATTATAGGTGCATGAATTCAGCAAAATATTCCAATATAGTCCAGTAGTCCATATTAGTAGTGGATTTTCCATAAGAATGGCAATGTAAGAAGTTGCTGACTTGAATCTTTTAAAGCACAGCATATTAATAGGGCTTTACTTTTTATAGTTTGTTTTTATAATTTTCTGCTAAGTGGTTAAGACCAGGTCAAAGCAACACCATATCAAGAAATATAACTTTTGTATTGTAATACAGTGTTATCTTCCAACAACATATCCATATTACCAGATATATAGTGTAAAATTTGAAAAGAAAGAAGTATATAAGAAATTAAGATGAGAAAAAGGAGAAATAATTGAAAAAAAATGACAAAGCAAATTAATTCATTAAGTGCTTCTTTCCACAGAACAGCAGAAATGCATAAAAAGTTGTCCAAATGATCCTGCTTACACACATGGATAAATTTCTTTCCCCCACTGCCTCTCCTGTTCTTCTCCACTCACTAACTCTTTGCTTTTGAATAAGTTCACTCCCTTTCACCATGCACAAAGATATAGTCTAAATGGGTCAAAGATTTAAATATTAAAATAGAAACACTAAATCTTCTTGAGGAAAATGTAGGTAGAAATCTTAAAGACTTAGCGATAGGTAGAGAGTTCATAAACAAAAACCAAACTACATGGGAAATACTTCAAAAAATAAGCAGCTAGACTCTCATCTTTTTGAAAAGTTTCTCCACTTCAAAGAAATCTCCCACAGAGTAAAAAGAAAACCCACAAATTGGAAAAAATTGTAACTGACTCTCACTCAAAGACCTTCTATCTAAAATATAAAAAGAATTAAGAAGAATTAAGCCCCCCAAACTCAAAGACATAACAGAAAAATGGACATATGAGATGAATACATACTTCTCAGAAGAATAAATACCAATGAAATAAATATTAAACATCATATGTCATTTGAGAAATACAAACTAAAACAATACTAAAATTCCATCTCACTCCAGAAACTATTACTAGCATCAAGAAGTCAGCCAATAACAAATGCTAGAGGGGCTTTGGAGAAAACACAACCCTTATCCACTTTTTGTGGGCATACAGACCGGTAAAACCACTATGAAGGGGCTGGAGAGATGGCTCAGCAAAATAAGCATTTCCCTGGCAAGTGCAAGGACCTGAGTTCAATCCCCAGTTCCACCAAAAAAAAAAAAAAAACCACTATGAAAATCAGTATGGAGGACTCTACCATCTTCTTTAATGCCACCCCACAGCCGCTTAGCCAAAGTGACTAGCCGGAGACAGCAGGGCTCACTCAGGCAACCTTCTGCTTCCCGCCCCCAAGCCCTCCAAGTGAGTGAGAATTTGCACGACTCACCCTGTTTCCCAAAATCAGTGAGTGTGTGGTGAGTCTGAGGGAGAGCCTTTGGCTTCTTCCCGTGCATGCTACCCAGATCAATGCAACCAAGCCCTCCAAGCTGGTGAACAGCCTGAGACCTCAGAGCCCACTCGCCAGCAACTCCTCATATCCCCTGTCCCAAAGCCCTATGAGCAAGTGGTAATTTCCCTGACACCCAGGGCATCAAAGTTCATTGAGTGTGTGGTAAGTTTGAGGGAGAGCCTTTCTCTGCACATGCTCTGCATATTCCAGAGCTTCGGGCCCCAAGACATCCTAGCCAGAGACACCCTAGACAAACCTACCTGCAACTACCCATGGCCACAGTTCCCAAGCCCACTATGGGAGCAAGAACATTTGGTGACTTTCCTGGCACACAATGCACCACCACCTGACCTTGTGCGTGTTAGTGAGAGCTTCTGCGGCACCCAAGGGATCCCCTAACCCGAGACCCAACAGATGGGAAACACAGGAGCTACAGCAAAAAGAAACTGAACACAACAGCTAGATCAAGGCCAGGCATAACTGGATAATCTCAAACTTAATAGACGGGCACCCGAATCTCATTACGCAGTAACACTATACCTGCACCAAAGCTCTACACCAAAGGTCAGAGGTCAGTACTATACAAAATGACAAAGACAAGGAGAAAAATGCAATTTCAGGACTCAAGTCCACCAATAAGTACAGAGGACACTTGGCCAGCTGAAATGAAGGAATTAACAGAGACAAAAGCAAAGGAACAACAGCAGAAAGGTACAGAG
>PVKA01049622.1:0-13145 GCA_004027165.1 Ctenomys sociabilis | reverse complement strand
AACCCTTCCTTTGTCTACACCTGTCAAAAGTGGGCACTCCATTGACATTCAACTACCTTAGGTTCTTGAACTCGACACCACAGTCCAACACAGTCATTCCATACTACTGTTTAACTGTTCGTAAATTCTTACCTTTGTCACCATGTGCCCTCTTCTTGTCTCTCTTCTTAGAAATGTTATTTTCTCCTTTGCCCTGAGATTTGCTATTGATTTTTTGTGCATTGACTCTGTATCTTGCTACACTACTGAACTTGGTTATTAAATACAGAAGCCTCCTGGTGGACTTTTTAGGGTCTTCTATGTAGAATATGGCGTCATTCACAAATGATGATTTTACTTCTTCCTCTCCAATCATTATTCCTCTTTGTCTCTCTTTGGGTAATTGTTTTGGCTAATATTTCCAGAAATATATATTGAATAGAAGTGGTAACAGTGGAAATCCTTGTCTTTTTCCTGATTTTAAAGTAAAAGTTTTCAGTATTTGTCCAATTAGTATGACATTGTGTATTGGTTTGTCATAGATGGTTTTTATGAGGTTGAGGTAAAGACCACCTATTCTGATTTTTATAGTGTTTTTACCATGAATGAATATTGGATTTTGAAGAAAGAAAAGCTCTTTCTTCATCTGTTGAGGTGATCATGTGATTTTTGTCTGGCTCTGTTGACATGGTGTATTACATTTATAGATTTGCATATGTTGATTCATCCCTTCATCCCTGGGGTAGATCCCATTTGGTCATGATTTATAATCATCTAGATAATTTGCTAGTATTTTATTGATGATTTTTGTATCTATGTTCCTTAGGGAGATTGGCCTGCAGTTCTCTTTTATATTTGTGTCTTTCTACAGTTTTGATATATGAGTAATACTTATCTCCAGGGATGAGTTTTGGAGAATTGCTTCTTTATATTTCATTAAAGAATTTGAGAAGATTTAGCACTAATCTTCTCTAAATTTCTTGTAGAATTCAGCTGTGAATCCATCAGGACTTGGGATTTGCTTTGTTAGTAAGTTTGTTTTTTAATTCTATTCACTGATAATGGGTTATGCAGAATTTTTATGTCTTCTTGCTTGAGGTTTGGTAGCTCTTATGTATTTATTTAGTAATCTGTCCATTTGTTCTGTGTTTCCCATCCTATGAGAGTAATGATTGTGAAAATAGGTGTGTTGGTTTGTGTTTATTTGTGCCTTCATGCAGTCACTGGGACAGGCTTCTAGAGTTTGTGATTATTTCATGATCCAATGTTGGGAGTATAATGTGAGTGCTACACTGGCCCAGGGGTGAGTAATCTGCATACAAGGATTATACAAGGAAGAGAGAGAGGCTTGATAGCTGCCACAGCTCATTACTTTACCTTTCTCTGTTTTGCATAAATTTGAATTTTTCTTCTTTATTTTTTTTGATAAAGGTATCCAGAAGTTTATCAGTTTTGTTTCTTGTCACTGTCAGGCTATTCAGTCTCTGATTATATAAACCTATCATAAAATTGCACACACAAACATAGTGCTTAGTTACTTTTTATTATTTTGTTGTTTCTAGAATGTCATTAATTGTAAGACATAACATTTCTCAATGTGCTTATCACATCATTGCTTTCTTTTGGTGAACTCTTGTAATCTCTTCCATTATCATTTTTGCTGACATTGCTTCAGTGCAGAGATTTTTAAATTGTTGTATTATATAATCACCTGTTGCATAATGTTGATGATGATGGCATTAATCATATTGATTTTTAAGAGAATAAAAATAATAAGAAAAACACATTAGAAACAATACAGAATTTCAACAAACAAAATGACAGGAATTCAACAGTAGTTATTATATTGAATATTGTTGTCTTCAAATTAGTTGTGTAGATTGCATTTATTTATTTAGTTATTTTTTGGTGTAGGGTCTCACAGCAAAGGTTGGCCTCATAGTGATCCTCCTGTTTTCAGCCTCCCCAGCACTGGGATTACAGATGTACTCCACCACTCCCAGACTTGGTAACTGGTTTAGCACACCTGTGGGCAGGGTCGCCATGGCACATGGTTCCAGGGATCGAACCATGGCCTCTGTACTTGCCTAAGGAGGTACTTAGTCCACTGAGCTATCTCACCGGCCCTAGAGATTCTTTTTTGTGTGTGTTCCAAGATTTTGTCTTCTCTATTGATTGAGAGTTAGATGTTGGTTTCCATTTGGATCTACTTGGTGGCTTTAGTCCCACTGCGTATTTAATTTATGTTTAAACATTCATTTATTCATTTATTTATTTGTTACAGGGTCTCAATATCTAAGTTAGACTCAGTGATCCTTCTGTGTCAGCCTTAGGCTTGTGCCCTCGCTCCTGGTTCTGGTGGCTGGCACAGTATGGACCGGCATGCCACGTGGTACTGGGGATTGAACCTGGGCCTTGTGCTTGTTAGGCAGGAACATATCTCTCTGGCCTTATCATATTTTATAAAGTGAGTAAAAGATAGTATTAAAACAAAAAAATTACAAATGATACAGAATTTCACCCAGCAAAGTAATATGAATTTTGCAGTATTTATTGTAATGCATAGCGTTGTCTTCAAACCAGTTACTCACATTACCAGATATATGCATAATTGGAAGAAGAGAGAAAACAGACAGAAATATATAGGAAACTAAGAGGATAAAAAGACCAAATAATTGAAAATAAGGAACAAAATAAATTATTATCTGTCCCTTTATATAGACCAGCAGAAATATACAGTACAGTTGTACAAATCATCCTGCTTACATACATAGATAAATTTCTTTCCCCCACTCTCCCTCCTGTCCTTCTCCTCAACTCAGTGACTCTTTTGAGTAGGCTCATTCTATTTATGCAGTATCTATTGCTCCCTTCAGATTCCATTTTCTCTTTCAGGTTTTCACACTGAGACAATATGATGTTTGTACATGGTATTTCACTTAAGAATATAGTCTCTAGTTGTGTCCATTTACCGACAAAAGACTCAAATTTATCCTGTTTTACAGCTGAATAATACTCCATTGTATAAAAATACCAAATCTCCTCTATCCATTCTTCAGTTGATGGGCATCTGCTTATTTTTAGACGAGGGAAAGGACTTCATGGGCTATCAGATGTGACAGGCAGCAAGTTTTGTTGTAAAATATGAGTTTATTTCACCCAAGGTCTTAGATCAGCAACTGCATGGTTTACTTTTCCCTATAATATCTTGATTCTCCTAAAATTCCAACAGTTCTATTTTGCAAGCATAGTATCTCTCTGCTACCATCCATTAGTCTTATGCCTTTCCTACTGTACAGGAATATCATCATTCCATGTACAAAAACAAGACATTGCTATTCCCGGAGATTATCTATTATACATAAATACGAACCTTACTGAGAAATGCTTTTTTTTTATTTTTCTCTATGCCCACAAGTATCCACAACTGTGTACTTGCTCTGAGTGTTTTACACCATCTAGTAACTAAATTTCTCTTCCCCAACAGTTATCTATCTATCCATCTATCTATCTATCATTTATCTATCTATCTATCTATCTATCTATCTATCTATCTATCTATCTATCTATCTATCTATCTATCTATCTATCATGTATACTAAGCTGGAAAGAGCCTGTAAATATGTTAGGTAAGCATAATATCACTGAGCTCTATTCCTTTCTTCTGCGAACTAACTGGTTTTTAATTTAATTACACAGCTTCTTCTCTCTTGAAATCATAAGTCCTGGTCAGTGTCACCAATCTCAGGAAAAATGAGCCATCAAACACCTGTGTAGTTACTCAAAAATTTTCATTTGTTGCCTTTTCTTGATCTGAAAATGATAGCTCTATTTATGATTAGATTTACTGTCTTAGGGATTTTTTTTAAAGTTTTGAAATAGTGTGGTGTAATAATTTTATTTATTTGTTTGTTTGTTTATTTATTTGTGGCCAGCTCAGTGGCATGTCATGCCAGAGATTACACCGTGGTTGCTGCACTTTTGCTAAGCCTGCCTAAGAAGGCACTTTAGACCATTGAGCAATCTCGCTGGTCCCTAATTTAATTGTTATGAATTTCTCTGGCAGAACTAAGTCCATCACATTAGGATGCTGGATATACTATCATTTAAAGATATTTTTAAGGTTTGTATGAAAAAGAAGTTTAACCAAACAGAATCCACCTGCTTTTTCTTAAACACCTGACAGTTTGGTCTCATTATGATTATGAGCACAGTAAAGGTCAGAGTAAGTACAAGACACAGTACACATTTCCCTCCTGTTTTAAAACCAAAAGGAGGACCTACGGAGCTATGTAAGTGCATGATCAACTCAAACAGCAAAGAGTTCAAGTTCAACTTTGTTTTTGAATTTTTTCCACTAAATGAGAAATTCAGCAATTTTATCATATGGGAATCACAAAATTAAGAAAAGGATCCTACTATGCATGCATTAATGGCAGTTTCTACTTCAGTTGCATGAACTCTATCCATATTACATCCTGTGGCGTAAACTGACCATATCTATTTAACTTCTTACCATAGATGATCTTGGGCCATCCATCCTGTCTTTATACTGAAATGTGCCAGTAATTTGAACTCAGTTATTTATCACAAACTTGAAAATACTCATGCAACTTCATTCAACTCCTCCTCTCATTCTAACTTACCTTCTTCTCTTCTTAATGATTTTCACAAAAGGACCCTGTCAGCCACCTGTCCCCTTCCAGGGAAAGAAGCTTCTTTAACATTGTGAATGTAATCAGGCCTTGATAATATTTAGGAAATGAGAACTCAATATATTACCAAGGTACCACTAAAACTATTTTGATTATTGTTAGAAGAAATCTCAGGCAAGTGGCAGGGTAAGGAATGTTTCTCTAAAAGAACATGATTACTTTGTTTTGTATTTTAAACAGCATGTTTTGCAAATGGAAAATGGAACAGGAATAACTTCATCTGCAATTACAGTAGGGCTAAAACCACCCAACATTTCAATCTATACATTTCAGGCTCCTGAAGAACTTGTTCACTGACTTCAAATGACAGTATAAAGTCACCCAACTCCTCTCTTACATAAATTGTCCTTTAACATTGAAAAGAACACCTTTCTGTTATATGAGTCCCTGTAGTACTCATGTAGCTTCAGAAACACTTGTAATTTTGCATCAGGAATTACAGTAACTTAGGGAAGAATTATTGCTTCCTTAACTTTGTGGTTCTGTTGGTTGAAAGAAAAAAAAAAATAGGAAAAAAATCAAAGCCAGATGGCCTGAGAGGAAATGCCTCTAATACTTCTGCTGTTATTAAGACACCCTAGGAGGAGTTTTTCATGGCTGGTCACCATGGCCTTGCTTTACTAGCCATCTGCTCTCTCAATCCTGTGAAGGAGCACTTGTGGTCCCTGTTAACTTGAATTGAGCAGCAGGAGTGCCTCTTTCTGGCTGCACAGGGCTTAGTATCTTTGAAAAATGACTCCTGTAGCATAAAAACAGACAGTATAATATTTAAATATGTCCATAGATTAATAATAATTTAGTTAATGCAGGGGGATGAATTTGAACCAAATTGGTATGCTGTTTTAAAATCAGCAGACTCGTCTTCTATTTCTTTATTACAGGTGACCTGCTATGTCACAGAAACTTGGAAAGGTTGTGAAAATTAATTTCCTCCCAGGACTTATAAGAAATAATTGGTTATTATTTTACTCAACCACATGTGACAGAATGATAAGGTGAGAGAATGACAGTCTATGTATGATCCACATATTTCTTTTTCATTTCAATGATGTTAATAGATAGCATTAAGGAATTACTATAGCTGCTAAATGAGGGATGTGTTGGTATATGCACTCTTCATACTCACTCTTTTCAGGTTAATCAAGGTTCTGCTGAGTTTTGTGCTATTACCTGCGACCTATTTAAATCCACCAAAGTCTGAAAAATTTGTCTTGTAAACATTTAAAGTTCAAATACCAGAGGTTTAATTTAGCCTCCTTCTTATTACCTCTAGAGGTTTTGCAAATTCCTGATGTAGAAATGGTTTGTAGAAAGCTTTTATTGAGATAGCATAGGTTTCAGTATGCCCTTAATAGAAAGAAATCTAATACGTACAAAAACAGGCATTCTCTAAAATGGTATTGCAAACACCTATAGAAAGGGGATTTGAATTGAGAGTTTCACTGCTTTTCACAACGGGTAAAATGTTTCTGTGTTATATTACTTAAGATTCCAGTATTTAGATAGCTTTAGAACTTAGGCAAAATTGAAATAGAGGGACATTATATAAAACTTCCTAAGATACACTTCTAAAATGGACACTAAGAAATCAGACAGTCTCATGGGGCCGGGGAGTAGCTCTGTAGAATAAACGCTTGCCTGGCAAGTACAAGGGCCTGAGTTCAATCCCTGGTTCCACAAAAAAAGCAGAAGGAGAAAAAAAGAGATTAGATAGCCTCACTATATAAAAATCTCATTATTCATTCAAATTTAACAACTGATTTTAGTGGTGGTTTTTCCATTAGCAGAGGAACTTAAATATAAGTTAAAGTAAGATGTCCATGTATATCTCGTATGGTTCATTTAGATTGCCAAATGAAAAGGCTGAATTGACAAGAACTACAACAATAAACCACCTAAAGGTTTACAGATTTTTTTTAGATGGAACAGAGGGGTATGATTCTAGACATTATAGATATTTTACTTTTGCTTTGAAAAATTCTATGAAAAGTACTCTTCATATAATCAACAAACACTACAACAACAAGAATCTGTATCATTTTGTATCATATTATGTTGACGAATCTAGGCTGTTACAATATAATACAATTAGTATTAAACATGATTGAAAGAAGAGGATGGAGTTTTTATCAATAGCAGATATATTTCAGCTGCCTGAAAATTTCATTTAGAGTAAAATTAAAGTAACATTTGTCCCAAATCAGCTGTAAAAGCTTTTTTTTTCCACATTATATATTTGGTACAGGTTGTCACTATGGAGCTTGCCCTCATAGCAATACTCCTGTTTGCAGCCTCCCCAGCGCTGAGATTATAGGTGTGCACCACCATGTCAGGAACTGATCGCCAGCTCAGCGTGCCCTGGGGGCTCGGCCTGCAATGCACGCAGGACGGGGGATCAAACCCTGGTCGCTGCTCTTGCCAAAGCAGGTGCTTAGCCTGGTGAGCTATCTCGCAGGCCCTTGCAAAACGTTTGAAATAGTTTTTTTTTAAATATAATTTTAAAATTGCAATGTATTGAATTTTCATAATACCATGACCCAAACACATATCTTCTTGTCATTGTTAGTGAAACTTCCTCTTTGCTAAAATAAGAAGAGGGTGTACTAGGGGTATTGCTCTCTATGACCAGATTCCCTGGGCTTAAGTCTTAGATCCTTGGACAGTGTTTTTATTTAACTTCTTTGAACTCAAATTGCCATATTTGTAATTAAATGTTATAATAACATTACTTAGTATATAAGGATGCTAGAAAATAAAGTAAGTTAATTCATATTTTAATAAAATAGTACTATATTTAAAACTGAAATTTGCTTTTCTGAATTAATAATTCATCTACTTTGCCTGCTATTATGCTGTCTTTTTAACACCTACCAAATAATATGCACTTGACATGAATGTTTAGAAATATTTCTAGAGGCCGGGGAGATGCCTCAGTAGAATAAACACTTGCCTGGCAGGTGCAAGGGCCTGAGTTCAATCCCCATTCTGCCAAAAAAAAAAAAAAAGAAATATTTCTAAATACAAACAATTCTGAAATTATTCTCATTTAATTTACAATGCTATTATTTATTATTTATTAGTTACATATGTTGAATATAATTTGTGTATAAGTTGGCTACAGCCAATAACAGATTACCAATAAGAGACATTTATTCACTAATATCATATCAATTTAACTATATTCATATTTTACTCAGAAATGTAAAATTTAAGTGTATCTTCTATTACCAACAAATTTATTACCACTATTTAAATTCTCTTTTTATATTTATCTATCATCTCTCTATCTATCTAATCTGTATATATCTATCTATATCTATATCTATCTTTCTATATCTGTATCTAACTTTCTATCTGTCTATCTATCTATCTATCTATCTATCTATCTATCTATCTATCATCTATCTATCTATCTTATTAACAGTTTAATGGGCTATGTTTGGAATAGAATATACAGCCTCATTTTTCCTGCTCTGGTAAACATGTATCATACAACGTTGAAGACTAGCCCACTCTTTCAGGAGTATATAATGGAATAAGAGAAACTGCTATTTCATTTTAATAGTCCTTACTTTTCCTAGAGGAAATATAAAGGAGCACCACACACATCCTATGGATACAATTCCTTTTCTGTAAATTATAGCAGAACTTTATAATTACCCTGAATCCTAGAATTTGGAATTTTGGGTTCTATCCTTCCTATAAATTACTGACTTGATTATTTGGTGAAAGAGCTATTGGCATTATATACTGTCTGGTTCTATAAATCAAAACTAATAAACTTTCTTGGATCAAAGGAATTGGAAAAAAGAAGGCTGTCAAGAGAATCGGTTTTTAACACGAGTAAGTGGAACTAGCATGTGAATATGTTGAAGGCAACAGCATACAGAACCTCTTCATGGTTTCACAGGAGAAGGTGGCAACGCAACCTCAGCATCACAGCGATTATGTATAAAGCATAAAGCATTCTCAGCTTTGATGCGATAGGGTTTGGATTTTTAGGCACAGTGTGATTTTTAATTTTGTTGAGTTGATAATTAAAATTAAGGTAGGTGCATGAATAATTCATGATTAATGAAAATGGAATATGCATATATGTATATGTATATATGCATATTCCATTTTCATTGAGAGAGAGATGGTTAGTCAATTACTAAAGAATTAAAAAATTTATTCTCTTTTTTCAAATGTTTAGTACATCCAATAAAAAGTGTTACAAATCACTTTTGGAAGCTAATGTTTTAGCTGTCTCTTGAAACATTTTAGGGAGGTTAGCATTCATCAACTCATTTTCTTAGACTTCTCACAGCAAAACAGCAGCTCTGAAGCACAGCTTGAAATTCAACCAAAAGAAGGAGGAGGAGGAGGAAGAAGAGAAGGAAAAAGAGAAGGAGAAGGAGAAGAAGGAGGAGGAAGAGGATAAGGAGAAGGAGGAGGAGGAAGAGGAGAAGGAGAAGGAGAAAGAGGAAGAGGAGGAGGAGGAGGAGGAGGAGGAGGAGGAGGAGGAGGAGAAGAAGAAGAAGAAGAAGAAGAAGAAGAAGAAGAAGAAGAAGAAGAAGAAGAAGAAGAAGAAAAGTAAAAACTGGGTCTGGGGAGATAGCTCAGTTGAATAAGTGCTTGCCTGGCAAGCAAAAGGGCTGGAGTTCAATCCCCAGCTTCACAAAAAATAATTAATTAATTAATTAAAAAATCAATTCACAGATAATTTTACTTATTCTAACATTAAGAAGTATTTTGGAAGGTATCTGAATCTTTTTAATATCATTAATCAATTCCAACTTGGGATAACCACAGTTTTGGAACACTAAATAATATTTTTAAAACTTCAATCTGTATCAACAATGTATTAACCATTGGAAGTAAACACTTATATATTTGTAGTTATGTTTTAGCTAAACTAACAAGTGTGAAACCAACAATATATTATCTAATCTTAAGATTTTGTCTTGAAGCCAACAATATGTTATCTAATCTTATGATTTTATCTTGTGAAAGATCATAGAGTACTGTACACCATTCCAAGATTCTGTAAATGTGACCTCGTTCTATCTTCTAGAGTGCCCTCTAAAACTTCAGTGTTCACCACAATTCCTATTTAAGTATGGTACTATTCTTGTTACAAGTAATAAGACACAAAACAATCCTCATCATATAATCTTATTCAGTGTATCTGTACCACAACATATAACCAGTTCTCTTTTGCAAACTCTAGTGTCTGAAATCCTCTTTATGAGGCATTTGTTAAAAATTGTCCATGGTGACTTGCCTGATCTTGGATCTGGGAAATGTAGTCCTCTCATTTGGTATACTTAATTCACTAAATCTATCCTGTGTTGATTAATTCTTGGGTGCCTAGCTACAACGAACTATACACAACACTTAAACAAAATTAATAGTGGCTCAAGAATGTTCTTTTGTCACCATATCTTTTTTCTTTGTTTGTACTGGGAATTGAACTCAGGACCTGGTGCTTGCGAGGAAGGCATTTATGCCACTGAGCTCTCTCTCTGGGCTGTCATCAAATAGTATATCATATATCATCGTTTAAAGAACATTAGCTTAATTATAAAAACAAGGGTTTGATAATATTATTGGATATGTAAGTACAATTAAATTTTCTAGGTCATTATTAAAAGGAATCCATAAAATAACAAAACATATTTTGCAACACTTGTCTTAATTGATAAGAAAGAGTTTTTAACTCAGAGGATGAATAAATGTTAACTTATATAATATGGAACCAGTGTAATATATATTGACCCTGTGACAACTGTTCATAATATATGAGATGGAAAATTCTTCATTGATAAATCGAGTGCTACCATGAGGAAAGATATTAGAACATTTGTCTTGCTTTTAATTAGAAAGACTACTTCTTTTGTCAATTAATCTGAGTAATTTTTCAGTTGATTTGAATTATGATGATATGTAACAAATTAGCCATGAAGACAGAAGACAGGTAGTTTAAAATTGCACACACACACACACACACACACACACATATATATATATATCTGCATCATTATATATTTCCTTATGTAGAAGTGGGATGTGTGGGCTGAAAATATAGTTCATTGTTAAAATATTTGTCTAGTATGAAGAAGGTCCTGGATTTGAAATCCAAAGTCCTACAAAGGGGATCTGTTACAAAACTATTTGCATAATATTTATTTAGTAAGAGTAATACATATTTTCTTAACGATGATCATATAGGTATCATGCACATAGCAATTATTGTAATTGCAAGGCTTAAATCTAATAGAACTTGACAATCACAACAGGATTCATTTTTATGAGGAAATAAGGTGGATATGAGTCAGATGAGTGGAGAGCAGCTGTCTTGGGAAATGAGAAGACAAACTCATACACTAGTACTCTAAAATTAGAAACAATGAAAAAGCTCCTAGGGTGTGGGCTCCTGGGAAAAAAGGTAACAGGTTACTCAAAAGCTGAGTGTTCACAAAGCAAAGGCCACTTATCAGACAGTGGTAGTTCTATTTAGCAAATACGGTTGCTTACTGTGATTGAATTACACTTCCATGCTTTTCAGCTCTGTCCAGGACTCAATACAATATTAAAACAGGAACATAATGAAAGTGTTGAACATACTTGTAACTGGACTTTTGCCTTTCTACCTTTCTTCAGCTTCCTTCTAGAAACAACTTGGTTAGCTAGCTATTTAGAGAAGAAACAATCGAATGATTACTATGAATCCAAACCTTGCTAGCTGCAACTTGTGCAAGTCAAGCCCCTCCTTAGCTGTGAATGCCAAGGTAAAAAAAAAGCACAGTTATTTTAAAATGCTACACAATTCTTTTTTTTTTTGCTATACAATTCTAATATGAATTATTATCCACAATTATTGTAGAAACACATCACCAGATACAACTAGATGAATAAATTATTTTTATTAAAAAAAAGTGTTTGTTTCTTGGTAACTTTTCAAGACAAAATAACTGATGCCCAAAATTAAGGAGAGGAGGATTTATTTAGCTCACAAATCATAGACATGTTCGCCCATATTTTGCTGGCTCCAAGGCAGAGTGACACACAGAAGAGGGCAGTAATTCATGGCAGTGGAAAAATTGTAAAAACAAGAGAAAAAAGGGAGGAATAGCCAGAGAAATCCTGTTTCTCTTCCTTATATTGTATGTAGATTACCTGCCGAAAGGGGTGTAGCACTCACACGTATAATCCCAGCATTGGGTCTTAGATCAATGATAAACTCTAGAATCCCAATCCATGATGGCATGAGGCTTTATGGGGGTGGGGTGGGGGGAGGGGAACATCTAGGCAAAAACCGTAAGAGTTTGGCCCAGAAAACCTTAGACTCAGTGACATCCACAAAAATAGTGATGACTGTGGAACTGAAATGGGACCAGAAATGTTTTGTTCCCATCGTTGCACTTAATATAAAGTATACAATTTGTGTTTTGTACAGAAATCCTTAATACTTTGGTTTGGCTAATTTTAAAAAGCCACATATGTATATAAAAAGAGCCATGAACTTAACACTAAATCAGTTTAGCTATTTCTTTATTGCAATTGAGCTGCTAGCACCTATAAAGAGGATGACAAATCTTATCCTAGTCTGAAAACATTTAATTTCCTGTGTAGAAATGATAGCGAAGACCCAATATCCTTGTCATTGTTGTTCTGCCTCTCTATAGTGATTACAGGGGGAGGTATCACAGTCCTGGGCTTGAAGTTATATTACAAAGTTACAGTGATTAAAAACAGCATGATACTGGCACAAAACAGATACCAGAATCAATAGCATGGGCTAAAGCAGCAGAAACAGCCCAGGAAGTTCAGTTACTTGATCTGTGACAAAAGGGTCCAAACACTTGGAAAAAAGCTAGCTTCTTTAATAAATTGGGTGGGGGAAAGTGGCTATCCTTATGAAGAAGATTAAATCTAGTCGCAAATGTTTCCCCATGTATGAAACTGAAATAAAGAAAGGATCAAAGGTCTAAATGTTAAAGTAGAAAAGCTGAACCTAATGGAACATAAAATAGGTAAAACTCTTCAAATCATAGATGTAGTAAAGAACTTTCTGAAGGGAATCCCAATTACAAGGAAAATGGTAATAAGAATCAACAAACTGAATCCTAACAAATTAAAATCTTCTGCACAGCAAAAGAAAGAAGGGGAAAAAAAATGCCAGTTACTCCACTGACAGGCCTAATGCACGGAATGCATAAAGAACTAAAGTTAATCACACCCGTCAAATTAAAGACTAAATAAAAACAATGGGCAAGGGAAATGAATGGATATGTCACAGAAGGACAAATAGACAATAAATATTTGATGAAATGTTCAACATTGCTCACCATTGGAGTGATACATATTAACACAGCATTGGAATTCCAACTTGATCATCATCAAGAAATCGAACAATAAGTGCTTACAAGAGTGTGGGGAAAAGGTTTTTTCTTTTCTTTTTCCTTT